>CAJPEX010000522.1:0-96745 GCA_905338405.1 Notodromas monacha
GAATGTCTTTGAGGGGATTTGGGTTGGGTGGGGAGGGGGTTTGGATGCGGGAGTCTTGGTTGTGCAGCTTGTGCCTTGTGAATGCTGAAAAGCGGCAAATAAAGTGTTATGTTCATTCATTCATTCACATGAAGAAGTGTTCCATGTAACAAATGCCTACTGTGGGGTTGCGCTTGGTGGCGTGACCCAAGCAAAGCATCCTTGCTCAGGCATGCCAACACCACAGGGCAAGAAAGGCACTCACAGCAGAAACCCCTCTGTGCACCTGGTTTGCTGCATTGTGGTAAAACCTGGAATGGAAACTAGATCATTCTGGCTGATTGGCATAGGTGCCGTTGTTGGTTCCGTTCTGCAAGATTGTTGGCAAAGCCAGTAGACACTTGCCAGCTTTGCCTCAAGGAGAGAGGACCTAGGAGATTGTCTTGTGTGTGCCTTGTTGGATATTGATTGTGTGTCTTCAGCCCTTGGACAGCGGAGGGTTCATTTCCATTGTGAAGCAAAGTTTGGATATTTTTGGGGGGTGGAGCATTTCAGCTTGTCCCAAGGTTGCTAAAATGCTCCCAGGTTGAGGAGGCCTAAGTTGTGAAAAATCCAGGACGCAAATTCTCTTTTGTTTTCAGGAATCTTCCATGCTGACCCTATACCAGGAATGCAAGGAAAAATGCAACCCAGTGAGGGATTTTTTTTATTTTTCATCCAAAATTTTCTGCTGGATTATAAAAAAATGTCAGACTTTTTCCGGACTCAGGCCTTCTACAAAAGTTGCATTTTTTAAATTCCCAGTTCTCAGTGACACGAAATTTTGCAAATATATCCCGACTTTGCCACACAAGGGTAGGCTTGTACAGTGTTGGATGTGCCTGATTGCCTGTGGCTAGGATTTTGGAACTGAAGTGAAGAGGACTTGCTCTGGGACTCCACTAAGGAGGATCTGGCCTCGTAAAGGCTGCTTTGGGAATTCCTTTCTATTTCAACCTTTGTCGGATACCAGCTGGACATTTGGTACACTTGCTACCTTCAGAGTAACCAAACTTCTTCTTTCCTGCTGAATTTCAAGTACATATTATCGGTGAACTTCTGCCGCATTCGTTTTCCCGTAAAACGTAAGTCTATCTCAATTATTCGCATTGCTTCAAGTCGAATATTTAGGATTCGTATACTTACTGTAAATGCGTTTTCCTCCCAAAATTTTCCAATTTCTGAAAATTCGTGCATGGTCTTACCTTTCGACTCTTCTCATAGATTCAAGTTGTAGTCCGTCAAACGCACGCAATCCATTTGTTCGTTAAACGAATACAGCGATGATAAATCATTTCGAAAACCACAAAATGTGAAGAAAAACTTGGAATTAGGCGGTGAAAAAAAAAACGAAATCGTTATTGAAGTTCGACGATTCGAAGGTGTCTGTATCCCTTGGAGATTCTCCGCTCTGAATATCAACCACGAAACTGTTCGGAGATTCGTATTTTTTGAAAAATGATAAGATGAATATGAAAAACATAATTGTTAGGAGAAATTCATGGGCAAGAATAAGCCGATACTTGGAAGGTCACTCTATTGGGTGACAGGAACCCACCGGGAAGTCCCCTATCATTAGATCTACTTTTGCCAAACCTGTTTCTCCAGTTTTTTTTTTTTTTTGCCCAAATGAATAAGGGTTTTTGGGACTCCATTCAGGAGGATCCAGTGCCAACAGCTGAATGCAGCAGTTTTATTTCATCCACCTTTGTCATCTTTAAGGGGCCAAACGTGTGAAGGTCTTTTTATTTTTTGGACATATTTTCTTACCAAAGGGACATCTTCCGTGGGGTTTCATATGCACATTCCTGTAACGCGTGTCTGATAATCTGATATTTTCTGGAATTTAATTTTTTTTTTTGTCAGACATGAGAAGGAATTGAAACGTTTCCCTTCGAAGTCTAAGTGGAAATTTGATCCAATATGCTGCCCATTCAACACATGGACTCTGTCTCAGAAGTACAGTAATTCTACATTTTGGGGCCTCATCGTACACATGAAATGAATCTGTCTTGTCAAGCACAGTGTTCAGTTGTTCCGTGTTGGTTTGTTTGCAGAAAAGACCACACACATTTTAAGATACAACCTACAGTGTTTCTGGAGTCACGAGCCATTTTGGTCCCATCCTCGTGTCACAATGATTAATAAACTTTTTTCTCTGACAGAACCAAAGGAATGCGGAGGCGTGGACCAGTGATCATCAGGGAACCAACGACGATCCCCCAGTCCGAAACTTCCGGAGGAACCTGGAACCCTGACATTAACCATGAGCCGGTTGGGTTCTGTTCTGTTCCAAACCATCCAGCCGAAAAGAAAAGACACCAACAAAAAATAAACCGGAAAGAAAATTTGTTTGGGTTGCGACAAGCCTTTCCGGCAATCACGGCGCTTCAGGCCTTCTTTTCCCCTATTCCAGGCTCGTTATTTTTGTCTCCCGCGTTTTCTATATCTTGTGCTTCCCTGGTTGCAAGGTTTTCCTTTTTTACTCCTCTGGTATGAAAGTAGAGCTAATGATAGGGGGCTTCCCGGTGGGTTCCTGTCACCCAATAGACCTTCCATGCGTCAGGCTAATTTCTACTGGGAGGGACCAGAGAGAAAGTGATTGAGGAAGAGCCGAAAAATCTTCGATTTGGAAAATAAAAACGGGCTTCGAACTAGAGTATTTAGCTTTACCCTTGCCAAAATTTCAGCATGATCACTCAAGTCAAGGTATGACGCATGCAGGTTTTGCAGAAATTCCAGGATACTGAACTTCAGGAGTAATCCGTTTTAGTAAATACTGTTCAGAATAGGATTATAGTATTCAAAAAATGCAAGTTAACGAATCAGAGATAAATCGGCTTATTCTTGCCCATGAATTGCTCCCAACAATTACCGTGTGTTTTTCATATTAATCGATTCGTTAAAAGAAACGAAGCTCCGAACAGTTCAGTGGCTGATATTCAGATCAGAGAATTTCCAAGGGATACAGGCACCTTCAAATCGTCAAACTTCAATAACGATTTCGTTTTTTTTTCACCGCCTGATTCCAAGTTTTTCTTCACATTTTGTGGTTTTCGAAATGATTTATCGGCGCTGTATTCGTTTAACGAACAAATGGATTGCGTGCGTTTGACGGGCTACAACTTGACTCTAGGAGAGGAGTCAGAAGGTAAGACCATGCACGAATTTTCAAAAATTGGAAAATTTTGGGAGGAAAACGCATTTACAGTGCGTATACGGATCCTAAATATTCGACTTGAAACAATGCAAATTATTGAGAGTGATATACGTATTACGGCACCCCCGGTAATCTGAGTATAAAAGATAGAAACCAACTGAAGCGATGCATTAAATGATGTTTGAACAGAACTAAAGTTTATTAACTGTTCGTATTTTCAAAGATACGCAGGTGAGATTTTCGTGTGGCGTCAGATATATTTCGCACACTTGTTTTCCAATTCAATTATTTCTGGAAACAAATCACGGTCAACGCAGGGAATCTTTTTTTTTTTTAAATCCGAAAGCAACAAAACTGCTGCTCCACACGTTCTAAAGAACCTTTTTAATTCGCTCAATTTTTGCTCATCATATGGATTCGCCCGTGACTTTTCAAATATTATTGAAAAACGCCGTGAGTTTGAATCTACAGAAGAGCAAGAAAGAAATGTTCAAGATTGATTGTGCCGGGAAAATTCGGAAAAGCTCATCCGTCGCCAACATCTCGCCAAGCTGGAGAAAAATGGCGCTAAAACGTTTTGCAGACACCAGCCACCCCCGCGAGCTATCTCCCACACAGCACGCACTGCGCAAAAAGAAAAAGGAAATTGGCGCGGGGTTTTTTTCCCCGCCAAAGGAAACCCCCGACCATGATTACAGGCCTGGTGCGACCCGACAGCTCCGAAAAAAAAAAATCTTCGGGATTCTCTCCAACTCATCTATTGCCACATTGTCTCACTACTTTTGCCCCTTGAACTTGCTCAAAAAAGAAAGATTCAAAAAAAGGTCGAGACAATGGAAGCAGAAACAGTGCAAGGGTAGTAATTTCACATGGGATCCGTGCGAAATCGGCACCAATATTTCCGGCCGCCCCCGAAAATATTCCACCGAACTTTTTCTTTTTTTTAACGCTGCTTAAATGTTGACGTAGATGACCAAAACATGAAGAGCTGCACAACTTTTCCTTTTCTTAAGGACGATCTTTGAATCCTTCAAGAATTGCCATGAAACACAGAGTATTTTACCGAGAAACAAACAGCACAAAAACTTCAACAATCACAGAGTTGAGGTTCCATAGATAACAAAGGTCAAGAATTGAATTTGATTTTTAAAATTTCTAAATCCCTAATCCAACAAATATATATCCAACAAAAGGCTGGTATCCAACAAAGGTTGTAATGAAAATAAACGCCCAAAGCAGCCTTTAGGAGGCCGGATCCTCCTTAGGGGAATTCCAGAGCAAGTCCTTTAAAGACACACAAATCAATATCCAACAAGTCACACACAAGACAGTCTCCTAGGTCCTTTCTTATTGAGGCGGCCAGTGTTCCCTGGCTTTGCTTACGATCCCGCAAAACGGAATAAAAAATGGCACCTGTGCCAATCAGCCAGAATGATCTCGTTGTCATTCGTGGTTTACTGCAATGCAGAAAACTGGGTGCGCAGCGGGGTTTCTGCTGCGCGTGCCTCTCTTGCCCTGCGGTGTTGGCATGCCTGAGCAAGGACGCTTTGCTCAGCAGGTCACGCCACGAAGCGTGACCCCACACCCAAGTCAAATTGTCTGGATGTTGGGGTGTCCGCATTTCGGGGTCTAACTGTACACTGTGTGAGGAAAAAGGTACACTCTGGTCCAAGCAAAGCCAAGAGAACACATGAGCCCTTGTTACCGGAGGTGCAGGGAATAAGGTTCCACTCCTGGGTTTTTGTTAGAAGTGTCAGGCTTTTACATGAGTTTTGGAAGCGAAATTCGCACATAATTCATTTTCAATAGTGCCCCAATTGAAATTTTGAACTATCTCCTGCCAATAAATCAGAAAAATTGGGCTCAGCCGGGATTTGAACCCGGGACCTCCTGCACCCAAAGCAGGAATCATACCCCTAGACCACTGAGCCAACCATGAAGAAATGAAAGATATTTAATAAAATTTCATTTCTAAACCAGAAATGAAAATCTGCTGACGGTGCAAAACAGATCGGTTTTATTAGGTGATATAATTCACAGTATAATATTGCAGTGCCTACTGTACAGACTAGGTTCCTTCTAATCTCTTGCATGTAACGGTTTATTTGTTAGCAAGTGTTAGCATGAAAAGGTTGAAGACGTTTGCGCTTGTTTCATGTACAAAAATGAAAAAGAAATTTGAACATAATTTAACATTTATAAAATGAATGTGTATGTTCTGGAAAATCTAGATATCCAATATAGACTCTTGGACACAAAATCGAGTCATGCAAAGCTGGCCTTTTATCAAACTTTTGTAAGGGTTTTAATAAATCATGAATCCTTGAAAAAAATTCCTGTTCAATCAACTTCGTTCTCCTTAGAAGTAAAATACTTCCCAGCCCAAATGAATATCCTTCCTTACAATCTGAATAAATGACCAATAAAATCGATTGCCTATCAATTCATGAAGAATTGCTGAATTCTTGTCAATTCAAAATACATTCACGAGAAATATAACACAATGCTAAAATTGCTGAGGTTTGAATTGGACACATAAGCATGGAAAAGAAATGAACATAAATCTCACTGTAAAACAGATCGTATTCGAATCAAAAACGTGAGAGACAAAAATAGTTTATAGTTTTACAGCTTCGAGATAGTCTGAAAACGCTTTGCATTGATTCTTTCGGAACATTGCTTTATTCGAGAAAGATACAACTAATTCGATTTTTTTTCTCAATTGAGGCATGGATAAAAGTTTTCCAAATTACGTTTTCTGGACGCCAACCTGAAGATCTTTCTACGATCACCAACTTTGGGTTGAAACCAAGATTTGTCTGATGTGTGAATGGAATTTGTTGGAATCAAATGGTTGAATCGGCAACCAGTTGATCCCAACTAATCCCATTCACACAGCACAACCCAGGGACAATGCTTCAAGACTTTGGATTGGTGACCACCATAGCCTGAAACGCAAATAATTTTCTTGACGTTAATTTTTATGCAGCAGTATTATAATTTTAAAGATGCATAGAAGAATGCTATTCAAGTGCACGAGATTTTGACTGAAAAATTGTTGAACCTATTAATTTCTGGCCAACGTAAATACAAGAGTGCCGTCCATAAGCTTCTGATTTTTGACTTCCGTTCAGGAAATTTTACACCTTTCTGATATTATAATTCTTTCCAGGAAATTTCAAGTAGGTAATGAAACGAAGTGCCGAATGATACTAATCTGCTGACCTCCAACTGCAGTTTCTTGTAAACTCTGAATGAATTCTTATTGGAATGAATTTTCAACAAATAAACTCAACCAGATGCTGATGCAGTACAGTATTTCGATTCTCTGCCAACTTCCAGGGAAACTTACATCAAGTGTGCTACAGTTCCTATTTGCGGAAACAGAACCGTTTGACTGGAAATAAATCTTTAACAAAGATTAGGAATATTTTTGGCTTCATCAGGATTTATTCAGTCAAAGCAACGCGTTTTGGTCTGTACAAAAAACCCGCATCAACAAGAAAGCATCACTTGACTCTGGAACGCGGCAAAAATTGCTTAGATGGCACAACTATAAAACCCGTTTTCGGACAACACATTTTTTGCATGAAAATAGCGAAAATCGCTGTTTCCTTTTCACCCATCTTCTCAATCAACTCCTCGTTTCATTCATTCTCTTTAAAATGAGTCATTCGAGTCACTGGACGGTGTTTTAGCACCGGTCGAACCTGAATGCGTCTTCAAATGCTTGCTCAAGTGGTCAGACCTGGTGAACTTCTTGTCACACGTGGCACACGCAAACCTCTTTTCGCCCGTGTGGGTTCTCAGATGTCGCTGCAACTCATCAGCCCTCGTGAACCTTCGATTGCAGTACATCCAGTGACACGCATACGGTTTGTCGCCGAGGTGCCACCTTAGGTGAGCCTTGAGATGCGACGTCTTGCTGTACGCCTTATCGCAGCCCGGGAAATGACACACGTGGATCTTACGCTTCTCTCCAGTTGCACTGGCCTCCACGCAATTCGGACACCGGCATCGGCGGCAGGACCTAGATGTCGCTGCTACTGAGGACGTGCAAGCAGGTGCGTCAGCTTTGGCTTTTGCAGGCACAGAGGGCGCTTCTGCTTGCGGCCAGCAACCAGGATAAGGAGGTGCAGGATACCACGACTCTGGTTGCTGTGGTGGCTGAGTTTGTTGCTGCTGGTGGTGGTGCTGTTGGTGCTGATGTTGTTGCTGCATCCAGTGGTGCTGGTTGTTGGTGAACATTTGGTGGCAGTCCAGGTAAGTGTGCTGCTCAGCAGTTACAGTGGGTGGTGTGAGTGGGAAGTAAGTGGTGGCTGGGGCTGTTTGTGGAGCGGGTGGTGCTGGAATATGGTGCAGGAGCGCATCAGTTGGGAAAGTGGCGCCCTGGGTGGGACTGGTTTCGGGTGGTGTCAACTGAGGCACTTGCGGTGCCCACATGCCCCATGAGTGTGTCGGAAAGCTACTGGCTTCCAGGTGATGATGGTTCAGATGGTGATGGGGTTGCAGGGCTGGATACTGATAATGAGGCATTGGCTTCTAAAACAAAGAAGAAATACAATTCTCAACTGTTTGCATGTTTTCCAATAAACTTTTCTGTGTCTCATTGTGCCTTTATGCTTACGTTTTCAGAAGGAATTTTGCTTTCTTCCCAAACACATTAAAATTTTCATTTCGTTTGAAATTTTAAAGAAGTTTTTGATTCCCAAGCAAGTGTGTATTCAGCTTCAACAAAGTCAAGTGGGCTTCTGACATTTTTTAAAATAAAATATTGGTAATGCATCAGGCCGAACATGCTGACTTCGTATTTTATTTTCAGTTACTTCAAAAAAGCATTCATTATTGAAAATTCAAGTCAAACTCGTATACGTTAATTTAATATTAATAATTACGCAGGAGTTCTTTTCTCGCAGATCTAGCATGAAAGCATCTCGATCTTGAACTGAGAGCTCATTTTGTATAGAGAACTGTATACCTTTTATGACATGAAACAGAATTTTATGAAAATCTTGGAACACATAATGATCTAGACATCTTTTATGAAGACTTTTTCTTTGTGAATTAAAAGTTCTCGAGCTTTCCTTTTTTGGTGAATTCAAGTTCGGATATTTCATCATCATTGCAAGGAATACTGTATTAAAAATGACAATCCTTCTTTAAAATACGAATACTTGGGGGGGTGATAAAGATATGCTTCGTGAAGAGATCTTTGAATAAGAATCAGAAACTCAAAAATATAATTTCATTTTACAGATTTTTAGCAGAGAGACGATACATTCTTGTCGCCAGACGATTGATACGGTTGGTGTTTGGGATCCCCCAATTCCGGTTTCCAGAAATATTCTGTACTTAATTCTTTGAATACACTTCGACATTTTCGAAGCAATGTAAATCATTTCATCATTTTTTTCATTCTGGTGAACTAACCTGGGGAGGAGGTGGAGCAGGAGAAGCGTACTGATGAGGATGGTAAACGGAAAACTCGAGCCTGAGTCCCGGCGGCGGTTCGCAAGGATTCAACACAGCAGTAGTCATCACTGAGGATTTATCTTCAAGCATTTGCCAGACACTCGGGAAAAATCTACCACGGATATCTGCACAAAAGATAAATTTCAAAAAGTGTTATTTTCTGTTCAAATAACCGATCGGTGAATCTTTTTTTTTTCTTCTTCTTTCCAATCCCTTCCCAGCAAGGAAAAAAGGTTGACTCTGGTCCAAGCAAGGCCGAGTGAACAACT
This sequence comes from Notodromas monacha, assembly GCA_905338405.1. Classification (NCBI taxonomy): domain Eukaryota; kingdom Metazoa; phylum Arthropoda; class Ostracoda; order Podocopida; family Cyprididae; genus Notodromas; species Notodromas monacha. The sequence continues at coordinate 8,920 of CAJPEX010000522.1, forward strand.
GAGGCCTCGTTACCGGAGGTACAGGGGATAAGAAGTTGGGTTCCACCGGTGGGTTTTGTTGTTGTTTTCTTCTTTATTGTGGGGTCCCTTTCCATGTATGAGCGGGTGTGTGTGTGTGTGTGTGTTTTTTTCGGGTTTCGATGCTTGTGCAAGAAAGGCGCAATTTGTTTCCGGCGGCGGGAGGGAGGCGGAGAAGTCGATCGGCACCCAATCGAAGCGAACCCGGGTTGCGTTTCGTGTGGCCGGTTGGTAGGCGGGACCAGAGAGGCGGGTTCGCCACCTGTCGGCCCCCTTTTTGAGGGCCTCGCGATGTCATTTTGTGTGGGATGATACCGGAGATTTCCAACATATTCCATTCACATTAACCATTTTCTGCAACCAAAAAAAAAAAACAATTAAAGAACTTGCAATTGCAAGTTTTTCATTAATTCTGGAGAATGTAGAGATGATGATACTGTATAATGATTCTGGAGATGATTCACATTGCTTCGAAAATATCCAATGCATTCAAAGAATAATTACAGGAAACCGGTATTCATGGAAAATCTAAGTGTGTCCCAAATCGGGGGATTCCCAACCCTAGACAATATTTCAGCTTATGGGTTGACCCTTGATTTTTCAGGAGGGAAAAAAAAATTGGCATGGGCAATTGCAAGCTTTTCAATTGGTTTTTTATTTCTTGCAAAAATTGGTCAATTTGAATGGAATAGGATGGAAATCTCCGGTATAATGCAACACAAAATGACAACAACGCGTTTAAGAGTCGATATCAAGTGGTGCTTTCTTGTTGATGCGGGTTTTTTGTACAGACCAAAACGCGTTGCTTTGACTGAATAAATCCTGATGAAGCCAAAAATATTACGAATCTTTGTTAAAGATTGATTTCCAGTCAAACGGTTCTGTTTCCGCGAATAGGAACTGTAGCACACTTGATGTAAGTTTCCCGGGAAGTTGGCAGAGAATCGAAATGCTTTACTGCATCAGCATCATCTGGTTGTGTTTATTTGTTGAAAATGCATTCCAAAAAGAATTCATTCAGAGTTTACAAGAAACGGCAGTTGGGGGTCAGCAGATTAGTGTCATTCGGCACTTCGTTTCATTACCTACTTGAAATTTCCTGAACAGAAGTCCAAAATCAGAAGCTTATGGACGGCACTCTCGTATTTACGTTGACCAGAAATTCATTGGTTCAACAATTTTTCAGTCAAAATATCGTGCACTTGAATAGAATTCTTCTATGCATCATTCAAATTCTAATAATACTGCATAAAAATTAACGGCAAGAAAATTATTTGCGTTTCAGGCTATGGTGGTCACCAATCCAAAATTTGAGACCAAGACTTTCCTCGCAAACTCTGGGTTCATGATGCCAATTCAAAGTCTTGAAGCATTGTCCCTGGATTCTGCTGTGTAAATGGGATTAGTTGGGATCAACTGGTTGCCGATTCAACCATTTAATTCCAACAAATTCCATTCACACATCAGACAAATCTTGGTTTCAACCCAAAGTTGTTGATCAAGAAAGATCTTCAGGTTGGCGTCCAGAAAACGTAATTTGGAAAACTTTTATCCATGCCTCAATTGAGAAAAAAGAATCGAATTAGTTGTATCTTTCTCGAATAAAGCAATGTTCCGAAAGAATCAATGCAAAGCGTTTTCAGACTATCTCGAAGCTGTAAAACTATAAACTATTTTTGTCTCTCACGTTTTTGATTCGAATACGATCTGTTTTACAGTGAGATTTATGTTCATTTCTTTTCCATGCTTATGTGTCCAATTCAAACCTCAGCAATTTTAGCATTGTGTTATATTTCTCGTGAATGTATTTTGAATTGACAAGAATTCAGCAATTCTTCATGAATTGATAGGCGATCGATTTTATTGGTCATTTATTCTGATTGTAAGGAAGGATATTCATTTGGGCTGGGAAGTATTTTAACACGTTTTTATTAACTTGCTTTCTTGTCCGTCTGTTTGTCCGGATCAAATTTTGCAACTCAAATTTTGCTCACTTCCCGACTAGCTAGCAAGCTGAAACTTTCAGGATAACTTAGAAACTGATGACAATGCAATCTTTTGTGAAAAGAATAATTATAAGAATATTTTTTAAAAAGAATAAAATAATTATAGTAGATTAAAAAATTAATCTAAAAAACCACATTTTTCAAGTAAGACTAAAAAGCACAAAAAAATTTATTAGATTAAAAAAGCAATCTAAAAAACCACGTTTTCAAAAAGCAAAAAATAACCTTAAACGTGGTGCGCATCTATTTCATTTGTATTTCACTTCTTCCCAACAATCTCCATGCGCACCACGTTTAAGGTTATTTTTTGCTTTTTGAAAACGTGGTTTTTTAGATTAATTTTTTAATCTACTAAATTTTTTTGAATGCTTATGTTAAATTTTACTTCTAAGGAGAACAAAGTTGATTGAACAGGAATTTTTTTCAAGGATTCATTATTTATTAAAACCCTTACAAAAGTTTGATAAAAGGCCAGCTTTGCATGACTCGATTTTGTGTCCCAGAGTCTATATTGGATATCTAGATTTTCCAGAACTTACACATTCATTTTATAAATGTTAAATTATCTTCAAATTTCTTTTTCATTTTTGTACATGAAACGAGCACAAACGTCTTCAACCTTTTCATGCACAAACTTGCTAACAAATAACCCTTTGCATGCAAGAGATTAGAAGGAACCTTGTCTGTACAGTAGGCACTGCAATATTGTACTGTGAATTATATCACCTCATAAAACCGATCTGTTTTGCACCGTCAGCAGATTTTCATTTCTGGTTAAGAAATGAAATTTTATTAAATATCTTTCATTTCTTCATGGTTGGCTCAGTGGTCTAGGGGTATGATTCCTGCTTTGGGTGCAGGAGGTCCCGGGTTCAAATCCCGGCTGAGCCCCATTTTTCTGATTTATTGGCAGGAGATAGTTCAAAATTTCAATTGGGGCACTATTGAAAATGAATTATGTGCGAATTTCGCTTCCAAAACGCATGTAAAAGGCTGACACTTCTAACAAAAACCCACTAGTGGAACCTCATTCCCTGTACCTCCGGTAATGAGGCCTCCGGTGTTCTCTCGGACTTGCTTGGACAAGAGTCCACCTTTTTTCCTCACACAGTGCACAGTGAGACCCCGAAATGCGGACACCCCAACATACGGACGATTTGACTTGGAGACACTTGAAAATTCAAAAAATTGGACCCAACATCAGGAAATTTCTCAACATATGGACACTTTTTCAGCATTTCTAGAATATTTCAAAATTTGACTATCTCTTGAAAAAGTGAGCTATTTATGTTAAAAGAAGTTAAAATGAACATGATTATAATTATATTTGAATTTATAATCAAACACAGGTTAATTTTGTGTTTCTTTTTTAACATGCTCCATCTGTGCTGCACAGGATAGCAAGACTGATACTTTTTGTTTGTATTTTTGAGTTCTTCCCATGCCCATGGATCATATTCTGTGTGGGTTTCTTCATTCTAAAAAGTTACATGTATTTGTGTATCTTCAAGTTGAAAAACACATTGCTTTTTTTGGGATTTATTCCCAATTTTTCATGAGCTGGAGAACCAATTAAATGAGTTCCCATTGAAGTCTATGGGAAAACAAGGTCCAACATGTGTAAATTCCGACATATGGACACCGTTCAAGCACTAATTATGTCCGCATCTTGGCGTCTCCCTGTATCAATATTGCGGTCAATATTTCTGTACCTGTTCAACGAGCCTAGAAGTCTGTCAGGACTTGAAGTGCATTTCTTATTATTTTTGTTTGTTTTTAAAAATGGGATGCATCGGAAGAGAAGGAGGAGGGGGCGACACCACCCACTGGCGTGGATCGCGTGTAAGTCGCGCATCACGGGGATCGCCAGGTCATATTAGTGGTTCATGTATGTAATTCCGACTTGATTGCACGCCTTTGGGGTGTTGAATTGGGGAGTGGCGAAGATCTCACCTGGTTTGGGAACTGTTTGAAGAAGACAAATTGGATGAATGAATTAATCCCGCATCCATTTAAAAGTGTTGCCTGTCTGAACAGGCGGAATCCTTTCCGATTTATAGTTTGTCGTTCAGATTATCTGACAATCGAATAAAGTGGGGACTTAGGTAACAAATGCCCGAATAAGCGAACTTCTTGCGTTGAAGACCCATGTTTGTCCACCATTTTGCCTCGAACAACGAACTTGACTCGAGCAAAACCCTCAAGGCATATCGAAATTAATTATGAATGCGTGAGAAATTTTATTCAGAAGAATTTCAGCTAAAAAATGACAATTCCTACTTTTCCCTTTCCTTTTTATTGCATGATTCATTAGTTTAATTAAATATGGAACATATATGCGATGAAAAATAATTTTACATAGATTGCATCATGAAAATTCCTGCAGGAAGTGCAAGCTGAAAGGATGTCGAAATTTACATAAAATGTGTCTCTTCAATGAGGAGAGTCAAAATCCTCACATCCATCAAATAAATTTCAAACTAGGTTTCCCTGTATCTGCTGTAAGAAAAAATACCTGTACAGTACCATATTACTCATCAAGTGGAAAATTCCATTGACTATATATGCACCTTTTTTTACTCAATCTGTTTGTTAGAAAAAATTTGACATGTTGAACAAAAATTGATGAACAGATTTATAAATCTAAAAGAACAATGGCAAATGTTTTGCAGATGATTGTTCACGCCATGTGCTTGGAAAATGTACACAAATGAGATTTTATGACAAGATTCATCTACTGAATAATTCCGAATGTTCAAATAAAAAGTTAAAAGGATAAAAGGTCAACTCACTTACAACAACAAAATCACTGTTATTTTTGGAAAATTGCGAAAGCTGGAAAATCTCATTTATATTCAAATTTCTTCCGGGCTTCCGACGTAAAACATTTTAATTTGAAGTGGAAAAGAAATGTGATTTGTAGAACTAGGCTTCTCAGCTTTCCAAAGATTGCACGGAATTTCCATCGAATTAATCTCAGAGACGCCTGAAGGAGGGGATATTACTAAAATCAATTAATTTATAAATTTTTCAATCCATTAATTTTAGACGTTTATCCAATCTGATGCCATTCTTTTACGTGACGTTTGCTTAGCTAATTTAACCTTTTCTACACGCGAACATTTATGGCGAGTGGTTTTTCACATCTTCAGCCGCGAAAGAAAGTAAACATTCTCATTTATTTTTCTCCCTCAATTTAGAAAAAAAAAAATCCCGAACAGAATTCTCGACAGGAGAACTAAGCTTTGGACTCTCAAGTTCTTTCACAGGAGATTCTCATTAGAATGACCCCACACAGGTCGGCTATGTGCCCACCGCTTCAGAAGAGAAAGGCAGAAAGATGGAAAAAAGAATACATTTATGATGGACAGTGTTGCGCATAATATCCCCAAATTTGACACGGTGCGCCGTCACACTGGCAGGTCATTTTCGTTCTTTTTCAGCAACAAAAAAGAGAAAGAAGTCGTTTGAAAGGGGGAAAGGAGAGAACAAAAAATTGGCAAACTCGGATGATATGCCCTCAGGATGGGCTTGTGACAAGATACTCGCCTCCATGGGGGCCCAAAAGAGTCGCCATTTCTTGCCTCGGCTCTGTTTCCGAGTCATTAGGAAGAACTGCCTTTTCTTTTTCAAGACCACCCACAACTGGTTGTTGAGTGATTTCAGATATCCTTTCGTTTTCTAGTAACTTCACTGGAATTCAAATTCATTTCTTTTCTTTTCCGCTTTTGTCGCAAATGAAATGAGAGGTCTCAAGTGCGTCACAAGACTCAATGATTGAGAGTTTAGACACTGACAATAAGCTGCTTGGATTTCTAAAAATTTCATGATACATATGATGCATTGAAACAGAATAACATTTTCATACTACAGTATCTTCCATTCGCTATGATGTCAGTCATGCCGAATAATTTTATTTGGGTCTCAATGTGACAATTTTAATGGCGATGGATTTTCCCGGGTGCATATGGCTTTGTGGAGGTCAGAGTTGTATTTGTTTTCAACTAAATTTTAGAACGTCTGATATTTTTCCATGTACAGTTCAGAAAGAAAACCTGAGACAGGTCAATTGTTCAAAAATTTTTATTTTCGAGTTTGTGAGTGTTGAAGATTCTGAGTCGAGTCCCAGCAAGGAAACGTCAGTTTTCTTTACTGACGGAACCGCCGGTGGAAATTCCATCAATATTCTCCGAAATTCGGCAGTTGCTCAACGGGTCCAGGTTGGTAAAAAAAAAAAAACCGTCTTCCTTTCCGGCCCGAGGGCAGGAAGAGTCGCAGATTTAATGACAGGCCTCGGTGAGAATAACCCGTGTCTCCTGAGTGGGGAACTGACGGCAAGGGGAGCCGACTTTGAAAATTTGGTCGCCTCACGTCATGGCACGAGGCAAGCAGAACCCAGGGTTTCAACTGCAACACAGGCTCAATGTTACAGAACTTTTGCGGTTTTTTTTTCTCATTTCAAACATTCTATAAAATTTGAGGCGGTGTTTCATTTCCTTTCCCATCACCTTTCCCCTCTGTGTTTGTTTCACTGAGAGAAGAAGAAAAAACCTGCAGCGCAATGGAAGAAACAATGCGGCATATTAAAGAGTCCAGTGGAGATGAAACCCAGGTGCTTGTCTTGCTCTGGGTAAGAAAAAGAACCTCCCAAGGAGGCAGGCTTTGTCCTTGGCGTGTGGTGTGTGGTGTGTTTGTGTCAGAAGACTCGGAACACTCAGAAGGAAAATAATCTAATGCAATATTCTTCTGTTTGTGCACTTCCCATCCCTTTGTGTCCCCTTCGATTCCGTTTATGAAATGAAGGTATTTTGAAAAGGCTTGATTTTTTTTTCGTGAGTTTTCCGGTGTGCCGCGGAAGATTTACCTGTCCTATGAGGATGGATTAACAACTTTTCTCCAAACATTAAAAATTATTTAGTTGATGATTCTTGTCTTTCAAAGCTCATTTGTGCACCTTTTAGTGAGTTTTCCGGTGTGCCGCGGAAGATTTACCTGTCCTATGAGGATGGATTAACAACTTTTCTCCAAACATTAAAAATTATTTAGTTGATGATTCTTGTCTTTCAAAGCTCATTTGTGCACCTTTTCCAAGCACATGGCGTGAATAATGGTTGGCAAAAATGTAATGTACTGTATGTTCTTTCAGAAAGTTGTGCATCAGTGTTTGCTCTTCATCCACATTATTTTCAAATAAAAATTTGCATGTCATTTTTTAACATTTTGAAGTACTGTACTGTACAAGGTACAGTATGTTAACATCATTTTACGATTCAGTCATATGGCACATGTATTTTTTTTTTATACAGTGAGACCTAGTTGGAAATTGAATTGATTACTGGTGAATTTTATGAACCATCCTCCAAGAAGATACTCGCATATATTTATGTAAAATTCGAAAAGAGGAATTTTTCGACTTCCTGGAACACTTTTCATAATTCCATCATAATCTTTGTGCAATGATTTTTCATCTCATACACCTTTCACGTCAACAAAGTTAATAAATCATCCTGTGGAAAATAAAATTTTTATGGGAAAAAATATTTTCGTTTTCTTTTTTTTCAGTTAGAAGGCTTATGAATTATTTTTCATGCATCCACCTTTTTTTTTAAATGCCTCGAGGTTTTCCACCCCCAAGTCAATTTTTTTTAGGCAACATTGTGGACAAACGTGGGTTTTATAAAGTACGAAGTTTGTTGATAGAGGCATTTGTTATCCAAGGCTCCGCTGAAATTCTTCTGAATAAAATATCTCACGCATTCATCTTTCATTTCAATATGCCTTGAGGCTTTTGCTCAAGTAAAGTTTGTTGTTTGAGGCAAAATAGTGGACAAACATGGGTTTTCAATGCAAGAAGTTCGCTTATTCGGGCATTTGTTACTCAAGTCCCCGCTGTATTCGATTGTCAGAAAATCTGAACGACGAACTCTAAATCGGAAAGGACTCCGCCTGTTCAGACAGGCCACACTTTTAAATGGATGCGGGATTAATTCATGCGTCCTTAAACAGAAGAAGTTTGTCAAGGGTTTGGTCCACTCTAGAAGCGGTGAGGGGTTAAGTTGTGGGGTTTCCGCACGTTAGTTCAGCCTTAATGTGTGTACTCGGTGATTATACTGGACCGCTAGGGGGTGATGCGCGACTTACACGCGATCCACGCCAGTGGGTGGTGTCGCCTCCTCCTCCTCCTCTTTCCGTGCATCCCGTTTCCAAAATAAACGAAAAAGAAGACGAAACATTGAACATAAAAAAATACTCTTCAAGTCCTCTAAGAGGCTTGTATAGGCTCGTTGAAAAGGCCCAGAAATATTGGGGCTGCGCCGAAGCATAATAGGTTCGACAATAGTTCACCCGACAAACTACCCGCACACTTTGACACTTGACTACAGTACCAAACTGTGGGTTCGTAAACAACAAGTCGAAGGCCTAACTTTTCCGCATGGGGTACTTTGCAAATCAATGGACTATATATACAGCGTGAAATAAATGGCGGCACTGAACAAATCATTGACTTCATCAGTATCTAGCTCAGATCATACCACAGCTAAGATCTTTCTCGCGCATCTTCAAAATCGTCTTTCTTTTGACAGCCTTTTGCGCATAACGATGTAATGCACAGCGACTGGGAACCGGTATAAAATGATAACTCAATGACCTCTAAAAATCGCTGCGATGCAATTTTTGGAAAATTGCAAAAACTTGAAAATGCCATGTATATCCAAGTTTCTTCCGTGCATACGAAGTAAAACATTTTAATTTCAAATGGAAAAAAAATCGAATGTGTCGAACTAAGCTTCTCAGCATCTTGAAGATTTCATAGAATTTTCATTCAAACGGTTTCATACACGCCTGAAGTTGAAACTAAAATCAATTGAGTCTGTTTCTCAATATTGAAACTTTTGAAGATTCAATATTCTAAAAAAATCAAAAATTCGGAAAATTCAAATCACAGTCTTAACGAGGGATTAAAGTAACGTTTCTTCAAAATGATGAAGTGAAAAGGAGCTTTTAAAGGAGTTCTTTCGAATTATGAACTTCAAAAATAGATATTTGTCGACAAAATGGTGTCAAATACACTGCGTGTTTTTTTTTCTGAGGTGCAACGAAATATTTTTTTATCACATTTAGGCAATGATTTCCAAATTCTGTTCCTGTAACTTTATTTTGACGTGAAAAATCAAGGTTTCCTTAANCCGACGCGGCTTCGTATTATCCAAGCTGTTATCAAGTGGGCTGTTTGATGGGCGTGTGAAACTGTGAACTGATGTCATGGTTTGACACCCAAGCATTTGTTGTTCAGCTTCCGGATTGAAAAGGCGTGGGGGTAATTTGCAAATCAATGGACTATGGATACGGCGTGAAATAAATGGTGGCACTGAACTAATCATTAACTTCATCAGTATCTAACTCAGATCATACCGAAGCTAAAAAAAATTTCGCGCATTTTCAAATTCGTCTTTCTTTTGACAGTTTTTTGCGCATAACAATGTAATGCACAGCGACTGGGAACCGGTATAAAATGATAACTCAATGACCTCTAAAAATCACTGCGATGCAATTTTTGGAAAATTGCAAAAACTTGAAAATGCCATGTATATCCAAGTTTTTTCCGTGAATACGAAGTAAAACATTTTAATTTCAAGACCTTTTTTTTAGCTTACACAGCTTGATTCGAAGAGTCGTAGAACTTCTAAAGTATCTTAAAAGTAAGTTTGCCAAAGTATGTGCGGACTTCAACTTTGATTTTAGTTAACTCAGACAAAGAGTTATTTGAAACTTATGAAGATTCAGTATTGTAAAACAATCAAAAATTCGGAAAATGCAAATCGTAGTCTTCACGTGGGATAAAAGTAACGTTTCTTCAAAATGATTAAGTGAAAAGAAGCTTTTAAAGGAGTTCTTTCGAATTATGAACTTCAAAAATAGATATTTGTCGACAAAATGGTGTCAAATACACTGCGTGTTTTTTTTCTGAGGTGCAACGAAATATTTTTTTATCACATTTAGGCAATGATTTCCAAATTCTGTTCCTGTAACTTTATTTTGACGTGAAAAATCAAGGTTTCCTTAAACACAGTGTTCAATAGTATTGCATCTGAAATCGCCTCCTTTATGAGGTAAAATATTACTTGAGAAGCTCAAAAGTTTCAGTTATCTTCTTTGTATGCTTTTAGAAAAATTTAACTGCTTTCGATTAATGAAAAAAGTCTCTGAAGCAAATCTGAGTCGTAAAGAGTTGATATCAAGTAATTTGCCCGTGATGGGCTATTTATCGTCTTGCATCATGTGATGAATTTATATAGTTTTTTCTTAATTACTGACTGTAAATTTTACTAAAACCTCACTATACTTTAAGTTTAAGGAGCTTACTCTCGTATGTGCGGATAATATTCACTACAAATTAAGTAGTAGAGTTCTTGCCTTTTGTACAGCTTGAGACGGATATAACGAGGACGTGATATCCACGTCTTTTAAATTAGGAAACGTTTTGAACAGCTACGCTAATTCGAGGGATGATCGGGATCATCCCTCGAATCATCGTTCTGCATCGTGATCATTATTTTGCATAAATCTTCTATTAAAAATTGGGCTCAGCCGGGATTTGAACCCGGGACCTCCTGCACCCAAAGCAGGAATCATACCCCTAGACCACTGAGCCACTCATATTAATACGGAACCGATTTTAAAAATTCGAAGCACCAATACTGGTGGAAAATCTGCTGACAATGCAGAAAAATGATAGTAATATGAGGTGATAAAATAGAACCGTAATAAACCACTGCCACGGAGATAAAATGCAACAGATTCTGCTGAACTCAGCTGGCAGGAGTAATGCTAAGAAATTTTGAAAGAAAATGAAAATAGAGTATAAAAAGCCATGTGAGTACTAGTCTGTATATAGTACAGTACTTTTACCAATAGAATTTTTAGAATAATTTCCATTTCAGAGTTTTTGGAATGTCACCGAAATGTTGATATCATGTTCTGTTATTCGCGCTTAACATAAGTGTACTGTACAACAAGCACTGTATAGAACAACTCCTTGGCATCCGATTCAAGGGATTCTGTTGACGGAAAAGTAAATTTGTTTTCATCAACATACAGCAGCGAGACTGAAGGTTTAAAACAATCTTAGAAAACTGTGGTGGAATAATTGTCTACAAAATGAATATACTGTACAGTATATAACAAATAATATCAGTGATAACTGCATAGGAATACTTACTGATGAATGAATGTATTCTGTTTACAATCACTTTTATTCCCTAATAATACACAAGCAGCATGTTACATCACGTTTTGTAACATCGCAAATTTAAAAAATAAATTCATTTGACTCATCAAATAAGTGTACTCTCCTCAAGTTATATTGTACATGCCATTTGACCAATTTAACGAGTTCTGCAAGATTGACAGCATACACTTCTGCAAGAAGCATACAGGTGAATGCATCTGCTAGAATCAATAGGCACAACTCCTATCAACAGTTAAATAAAAGGTGAACATTTAAACTTCACAATCAACCCTCTCTTGTTTACTGAGTTTTGCAAAACATAAGACAACATTAAAGCACTTTAAAAACTTGTTTTGGTACGGTTGTATCAGAATTTAATTTCCTTTGATACGACCATCAATTTTTCCGAGGGCTGCCCAATGGAAACTGCGGAAACTACAAATTCAAAAGCATAAAAAATTACTCGAGGATTTTGATTATTGTTTTTATATTCTGTATAAGACGCAGAACTTCTCTTCTGTGTGATATTATACGTGACATGTGCAAAATACTTTCTAGACTTCTTGTTAAAAACTGTCAAAAATGGGAAAAAAGACCAAGGTGTTTAAACGTGTTTGTGGTAAAATGTGTAACTAACGGTTCTTTAACGATCGCCTTGACACCGAAACCCAGTTCAGGCAGCTCAATTTTTCTCGACACCCTCGAATCATTTCAAACTTAATTTTTATTTGTATCTTCTTCTGGAGAACGTAAACAGCAAACCAGAAAAAAGTTGGCACCGTGAAATGATAAATGGAAATCGTTGCGCCTCGAGGTGAGAAGAAGCGCCCACCGAAAAGAAAAGGGCAACAAAAAACCTCAAAGATTGTATTGTGTTGAAGCAAAGTAAATTAAAGTAACGCAAAAAATAAAAACAAAATACAGCAAAGCGAAATAACAAAGAAACTAGACTGTACAAAAACAGTGTGCAATCTAGGTTTCCCGTCGTAATTATATGCTGGGCTCCGGTCGGGCTCGTGCGTATTTTTTCCTGGTTGGGCTGATGCGGAAACGTGTTCTCATCTTCGAAAAAAATATATAAAAAATAACAAGAAAAATTGTGTACAAAAAAGAGAAAATACCAGACTGATTTCGAAAAATAAAAAATTTTAAATAAGGATACTGTATTTTTAAATTCTGAAAACATATTAGCACCTTTTTCAAACCAGCTTATCCCAAGTCTGGACAATTCCGCCAGGCATGACAATTTTCAAGCGTCTTCATGTTTTTACGTGGATTGACAATACCGTATATATTTGAGGAAAAGTGCTTGAATGATTTCTATGCATTTCTTGAAAAATATGTCACAAGTTTATGTTTCTAGTTTCACGGGTATGACAGTGCGTGCATTCATTTTAAAACTTATTTGAGGGAAAGTTTGGGTGTGCTTTCTTCCTAGGAGTAATGTGATTTCCATTAAAGTGACATTTCAGTTAGTTAAATTTTGAATATACTCTCAATTGGCGGAATCTAGAAGAAAAGTAAAAATTTATTTTATTTGCAGAACGTGTTCCCTCCGTACCTCCGTAAGTTTGGTTTTTTTAAACTGGACTAATTTTCTCAATTTACAATTTTTTCATCTACAGAATTTCTTCGATAAATATTTTGAGAAGAATCAATCAACACAACCTACGCTTCGAAGATCCACTAATTTTAATGAAACAACGACTAATGCTGCTCTCAAACATTCAGATTAAATGACGACATCCTTCAATTTTATCCAAGAAAAATGTATTCCTTCATTTTTCATGATGATTTTCAAAAATTCACGCAAGTTCTTCTGGGACAGTTCCTTATATCAAAAGAAAATCATTGAATTGAATCGGGGATTCCCCAGAGCGACAATGCAGAATTTTGCGGATTCTCTACAGAAAGAGTATTATTCGGTATATTTTATTTTCTTTTTTCAAAAAGTGGAAGACTAAAACCCAAAAGCATCCTCTATTTTTTGAGTTTCCTTCATTTATTCCTACTGTACTTTCAAAAAAGAATGCCGGTCATTAAAAATTACGCTGAAAATTAGTAGAGTCACTTTTATTTTTAAGAAAAGATTTAAAAAAAAGTATTTTAGAATGGATATGCACGACTATATGAAGAACTTGAGTACAGACCCTGGTACATCAAGTTTTTAAAAATATTTTCGCATTAATTGTGGCCGCGGAGTGGTTATTTCTATCATTTATTTTTCTCGTTGCTTCACGTTCAATTTGTGGCCAGGTTGCTTCAAGTGTCTGTTGGGGCTAGAAATCCAGACAAAAGGAGAAAAATTTGTTGGGAAGAAAAGGACTCATTAGAATCGGTTCTCAGTCTTCTTATGGCGGTCACAGTAGGGTAAGAAAGGGTGCGTTGTGGAGCGTTTGGAGTCCGCCGGAAACACTGTTCGTTGTCAACGTTTTCCCGGCGGTTAGAGGGGGGGGGGTTTTTCCCCTCTTTCAACAACTCACGAGAACTCCTTGAAAAAAAAAAGATATGAAAAAAAAGAAACTGTGGTGAAAATAGAGGATGAAACACCGCCGCCGCCGTTGGACAAAAAGAAAAGGTGTCGAGGCAAAAACAAAACATGCACATTTGCTTCATTGGACCAATATTGAACAAAATTCACTCGATTCTCGATTCACCGTAGAAAAGAGAATGTGAACACATTCCAAGATTTGAACAGAGTCCTTTCCTGATATTGGTATAACACTTCTGAAAATCTTATTCTACGTTCAGATTTCAGACTGATCATCTTATCCTAATTCAAGCAACACATCTAGTTTTTTAGTTGACGCGGTTTCTTATTCAGTGCGAGAGAACTTTGTATAACTTACACTACTTAATACCATGGGCATCTTCTGTACTTGGGGGTTTTTCGCGTACCTAATTGAATATATCTTCATTCAAGAGACTTGTGCACCGCTAGACATATTTATTCGCACTTCTTTATGTCATTAAGAAAAATAACGAATTAAAGTCCGTTAGACTTTTGCGTTTGTAAACGACGTACTTCGGGCCGTCTTGTTATTTACTTTGTGACCTAGAAACTGCAATTTTTTTTTTTTGGAAATTGAAACGTTATGCACAAAATTTGGAAGCAGGCAACCACGTCGTATAAATTTGAGTCAAAATTCTTCATGAAAGGTCGGTACAGTACCAATAATGTAACCTTCGAACATGCATGGCCATGCCTTCCCAATTGGGTGCGATCCCGAGAAAGGTTGAAAACCCCTGCCATTGTGCATGTTGGGCTGAGTTACTCCACGCGGACATGTATAGTATATACCTCAGTTGCCGCTTTTTGTGCGAGGCGCGTAATGACTGGGCGGCGTTAATTGGCAGCCACACGCCAATCGACCCCAGGGTTGGAACCCAGCAGACGCCTGACCGCGGTCGGGTCTTGTGTGCCCCTGATTGCTTCCTGCTGAAATTGCTTCCTCTCCTTTTTTTTTCCCCGCCTGCTTCTTCTTTTCCTGAAGGTTTATTTTTTATAACTCTGCTTTTTTTCAAAATCTCTGCTAGAGTTTAACCCCGAATGTGCGAGTGTTTCGCAGAATCAAAACCTAATTGTTAACCCATTATCCATAATTATTAATTTTTCCCTTATGATTTATTTAAAAACAACGATGAATAACGAAGAACCCTGTCATCCTACAATTATAATTTAATAATCCACTTGTTTCGCTATACAGTACTGTAGTATGAATTATGTCGGCACAATATTTGAAGCATATACTGATTTTGATGGAAGTTGAATTTTGCAGATTTTTGCCATTTTCGAACCATGTTACGTTGAAATTGAGAACAAGATTTCCTCGATGAAGAATTAAATAAAAGGTTTGTACGAAAGTTTTTGCTGATCAAGCTGGCTCAGGTAAGGAATTTTAGAATCGATTAACGTTTCCAAAAGGTACAGTTCTGATTTAAAAAAAATTTCGTTGATCAAATGGCACATGTTATTGCTGGAATTTCAATTCTTTAAGTTTCTTTAAAATCGTAATTCTCAAAAACAGAACCTGATCTCTGTTCACCAGTGTTTGCAAATGATTGTGTGTCGCACAAATACACATATAAATGTTGCGAAAAAATATGTATATATATATATATATATTCAATTTTTCTCCATTTATATATATATATATATATATATATATATAAATGGAGAAAAATTGAAAAGCAGAGCAATAACAATGTCGAGGAAAAGATTTTTTTTTAAAGCAGACCAGATCCGGACTTTTCCTCACTGAAAGGTGAGAAAGCCATTCAGCAGCGGTTCACATCTGGGAGCAACAGGTCCATGGATTCTTTGACACCCTGCCGAATCCTTTGCAGACACGTTTGATTGATGTTCGCCATAAATCACTGCCTCCACACTTCTGGCCTTTCGAAAGGGGCTCCAGGAGACGAAGAAATAATTATTTTGATGGAGGAAATAATAAATAAAGCTAATAAAGGCCCAGTGGCTAGAAAACGCACGCTGCACCCGGCGCGTTTTTCAAAGAAGTAAGAACTCGGGTTATTTTTCCAGAAGCAAAATAATAATATCGTCAAGTGTGGTTTTTGACGTTGATTTTATTGAAAGAAGCCTATATACAGGACTGAGATTTATCGAATTGTAGTGCATTGTGTTTGATATGATATGCTCATGAAAATTCGGACTCTTCTTGGTTCATCTTATGAAGAAAAAAAAAAAGGTTACAGCATTTAGCGAAGCGAAAAAGACAAAGGCGTTTCAGGTTCGCCACATATATTTCATAACGTCGTTGTGGCTTAAGAATCCTTGCCGAGTTTAAAATCAATGGCACCTTACATCCGCATGAAAACGAGGAAATTTATTCGCTGCTTCAAAGTGTACGTCTCACAGAAAATCCCACGCTGCGCTGTTTTATTTATTTATTTGTTCCAAATTTCTACAACTTTTGCTCAGCCTTGCTTGATTTGAAACTCTTCTCTTTATTTAGGAGAGGATTTCAATTTTTTGCCCATGGCATCCAGTTGAAAGGATATGTAAAGATGAATTAATTCCGCTGCTGTGGTTGCGCGTGTGCGTGACGGCGAACCTGCTCCGTTCTCAGCAACAGGATTGATGCGGCATTGAATGTACTGCTTCTATTCATGTTTTTAAAAAGGACTTTCTTTCCCCCACGGTAGGAAGAAAATAATTTTTTGTTGGCATCAGAATAGAGCATTTTAAACTTAGAAAGGCTTGGATTCAGCGTTGCGCAGGAATTTTCCGAAATGGCGGCTCGTCAGGAAGGAAAAAAAAAACGCCGAATTAAGGCATAATCAAGAACCAAGTTTTACGTTATCAAGATACTGTCTTGATTTTTTTTGAACTCACATGAAACTTATTTGAAAAAGTTTGAGTTTCAGCAAGAACATGTGCCATTTGATGGACGCAAATTATTTTTTTTAAATCAAAACTGCACCTTTTGGAAACGTTAATTGATTCTGCAAGAGATCTTTCCTTACCTGAGCCAGCTTGATCAGCAAAAACCTTCGTACAAACCTTTTGATTTAATTATTTTTTAGGAAAACGTGTTCTCAATGCCAACGTAACATGGTTCGAAAACGGCAAAAATCTGCAAAATTCAACTTTCATCAAAATCAGCATACATTTCAAATATTATGCCGACAGAATTCATACTACAGCACCGTATAACGAAACAAGTCGATTATTAGACTATAATTATAGACTGATAGGGTTCTTGTTATTCATCGCTGTTTTTAAATAAATCATAAGGAAAGAATGAAGAATTACGTAATAAATCGCATGACAAAAAGACTGCGACTAAGTTTGTGAAAAATTGACTCCCTACGGTATTTTTTTGTTTATTTCTAAGCATTTTCAACTTGCTACTCCAAAATCATGGAAGAGATTTACAACAGTCTCCGCGATTTGAAAATAAATTAGGCCAACGTGATTCTTTCTACTCTCGATTCTTTCTTTTTTTTACCACCTTTTGAATTTTACAAGACCGAGTCGCACTGAAAACCGGAAATAATGTGAGCAACAATCGATTGAAAGGAGGGAATATAAACCTTCCCCGCCTCCAACCAACAAATATCCCTCTCGAAGTTGGTTGGGACCCATTCAAGAGAAGGAAAAAAGGAGACTCTTTTTCAATCAACTCGAAAATGAGTCTCTGCTAGTCGGCACTTTTCTTTCACCTCGTCCTTTCTGTCGACGCCACAACAGCGCAAAATAAAAAGGCTTCTTGACAAGAATCTCAAAAGTTGCCATCGTCACAAAGGCAGCGGAAAGTAAAGGGGCCGCAAAGGAGGAGGAAGAAAAAAAATGAGCACTTGCTGCATCTAGAAAAGATGGAGGGGAGAAAAGAAGACCAATTGGCAAAATGGAAGGGTTCAATTTTTTTTTTCCTGGTTGCAGAGTAGGTTCCCAACGGAGGGAAGAATCCACAACAACATATGAAGAAGAGAAATACAAGGGTACAGTATTTTCATTAGTCCTCAGACAATTACCCATTCCCTCAAGCAGGTTATCCCATATTACAGAGGATCCCAACATGCAGACCATTCGACTTATGGACTCATTAAACTAAAAAATAAAAAAATAAAGCTGCCCCACATATTTAATAATGTCTCCAGAAGTGAACACTTCGCCAACATTTCTAAAAAGAATTTTCATTTCAAAAAGTTGCTTTTTTGTTTAGATACTACCATGCATATGAAAGCAACATTTATTTTCAGTGTTTCCNGCTTTCCCCGAGGTCCTCTGCTTCTTTATTAATAAAACTACCTCCTTTATTATTTATTTCGATTATTTCCGGGTCACCGATCTTTTGCGTGCGACGTGGGCCGCGCAAAAAGTTTCTTCATTCTTGAAGGGTTATTTTTCCAGAAGCAAAATAATAATATCGTCAAGTGTGGTTTTTGACGTTGCTTTTATTGAAAGAAGCCTATATACAGGACTGAGATTTATCGAATTGTACCGCATTGTGTTTGATATGATATGCTCATGAAAATTCGGACTCTTCTTGGTTCATCTTATGAAGAAAAAAAAAGGTTACAGCATTTCGTGAATCGTAAAAGACAAAGGCGCCTTAGGTTCGCCACATTTATTTTATAACGTCGTTGTGGCTTGAGAATCCTTGCCAATTTCAAAATCAATGGCACCTTACATCCGCATTAAAACGAGGAAATTTATTCGCTGCTTCCAAGTGTACGTCTCACAGAAAATCCCACGCTGCGCTGTTTTATTTATTTATTTGTTCCAAATTTCTACAACTTTTGCTCAGCCTTGCTTGATTTGAAACTCTTCTCTTTATTTAGAAGAGGATTTCAATTTTTTGCCCATGGCACCCAGTTGAAAGGATATGTAAAGATGAATTAATTCCGCTGCTGTGGTTGCGCGTGTGCGTGACGGCGAACCTGCTCCGTTCTCAGCAACAGGATTGATGCGGCATTGAATGTACTGCTTCTATTCATGTTTTTAAAAAAGACTTTCTTTCCCCCACGGTAGGAAGAAAATAATTTTTTGTTGGCATCAGAATAGAGCATTTTAAACTTAGAAAGGCTTGGATTGAGCGGTGCGCAGGAATTTTCCGAAATGGCGGCTCGTCAGGAAGGAAAAAAAAAAAAACGCCGAATTAAGGCATCATCAAGAACCAAGTTTTACGTTATCAAGATTCTGTTTTGATTTTTTTTTGAACTTACATGCAACTTATTTGAAAAAGTTTGAGTTTCAGCAATAACATGCGCCATTTGATTGGCGCAAATTATTTTTTAAATCAAAACTGTACCTTTTGGAAACGTTAATTGATTCTGCAAGAGATATTTCCTTACCTGAGCCCGCTTGATCAGCAAAAACCTTCGTACAAACCTTTTGATTTAATTATTCGTTGAGGAAAACGTGTTCTCAATGTCAACGTAACATGGTTCGAAAACGGCAAAAATCTGCAAAATTCAACTTTCATCAAAATCAGTGTACATTTCAAATATTATGCCGACAGAATTCATACTACAGCACCGTATAACGAAACAAGTCGATTATTAGACTATAATTATAGACTGACAGAGTTCTTCGTTATTCATCGCTGTTTTAAAATAAATCATAAGGAAAAAAATGAAGAATTACGTCATAAATCGCATGACAAAAAGACTGCGACTAAGTTTGTGAAAAATTGACTTCCTACGGTATTTTTTTGTTTATTTCTACGCATTTTCAACTTGCTACTCCAAAATCATGGAAGAGATTTACAACAGTCCCCGTGACTTGAAAATAAATTATGCCAACGTGATTCTTTCTACTCTCGATTCTTTCTTTTTTTCTACCACCTTTTGAATTTTACAAGACCGAGTCGCACTGAAAACCGGAAATAATGTGAGCAACAATCGATTGAAAGGAGGGAATATAAACCTTCCCCGCCTCCAACCAACAAATATCCCTCTCGAAGTTGGTTGGGACCCATTCAAGAGAAGGAAAAAAGGAGACTCTTTTTCAATCAACTCGAAAATGAGTCTCTGCTAGTCGGCACTTTTCTTTCACCTCGTCCTTTCTGTCGACGCCACAACAGCGCAAAATAAAAAGGCTTCTTGACAAGAATCTCAAAAGTTGCCATCGTCACAAAGGCAGCGGAAAGTAAAGGGGCCGCAAAGGAGGAGGAAGAAAAAAAATGAGCACTTGCTGCATCTAGAAAAGATGGAGGGGAGAAAAGAAGACCAATTGGCAAAATGGAAGGGTTCAATTTTTTTTTTCCTGGTTGCAGAGTAGGTTCCCAACGGAGGGAAGAATCCACAACAACATATGAAGAAGAGAAATACAAGGGTACAGTATTTTCATTAGTCCTCAGACAATTACCCATTCCCTCAAGCAGGTTATCCCATATTACAGAGGATCCCAACATGCAGACCATTCGACTTATGGACTCTAAAAAATAAAAAAATAAAGCTGCCCCACATATTTAATAATGTCTCCAGAAGTGAACACTTCGCCAACATTTCTAAAAAGAATTTTCATTTCAAAAAGTTGCTTTTTTGTTTAGATACTACCATGCATATGAAAGCAACATTTATTTTCAGTGTTTCCAAAGACTATTTCCGACTTTTTTGCCGAACATGGAAAATATTTTAAATAGATTCCGATTGAAGTCGATGAGAAAATTTGATCTGACATGCAGATATTCTGTGTTGGCCACATCTTGAGGCCCCACTGTACATCGGAAAATTTTTTCTTTGATTCCGGCATTTATGTTTCGTTCTCTTGCGTTTCCGGGGTAATTTTTGGCAGCTTCCGAAGCTTGTCTGAAATGTTCTTCGTGACTTCAAATCTCGCAACAACAACTAAAATAACGGTTCTAGAGATTTAGGTTTAGATATATTTTTTTTTTTGCACTTTTTACTGCTGGATTCTTCAGCTCGGAGAGTAACTAGGTCATAATCAATCAGAAATATTGAGGCGTTTCAAAAGGTTCGCAGGTGTTCTACTCGAAAATCCTTGAGCTTCGAAAAAAAAAGCCCCTTCGTAAGAATCATTCTCCCTCACTTTTTTCCGTGAATTTTTTTTTTCTCTTCTAAAGCGGGAATTTCTCTTTGATCTTCTGGTCCTGGAGTGGGTGTGAATAAGATGGGGTGAGAGTGATAAGGAGTTGTGAGAATGCTCACCTGGGAACCATGTGTGTGAGAACTGAGAAGTGAAGGGCGACGAAATGCAATTGATTGAAAAGCACCTCGAAAAGCGCACCGACAGCGATTGTCAACAAGTCTCGTCGGTACTAATACCCTTCGTTCACCTCTTTTATCTCCTACTTTGTGGGTTTTCAATGGGCTAATCTGAATTAGATCTGTCGAAATGAAAAGGATTTCGCACCTCCATTATGAAGAATCCTGAAGAACAGATGCTTGTTCAACCACTTCACTCATCATCATCGAAAGTGAAAAACACCAACAACAAAAATTACTGTATATGACATGTATGGGCGTATTATCCTCATCTCTTCTAATCATCCATGAATATCGACTGTATGCCGAGTTTGTCTCAGTCTCGGCAAAAAAAAACGTTAGTCCTTGAAGCTAGGCCAGTTTTATTTCCGTGAAATAAATAATTTGAATCTTCTATGTTTCTCAAAACAAACTCGATACACTTTACTCAGACTCACTTTACTGCTGGATGGAAACTCAGTTTAAAGAACAAGAAATAATTTTATTTTTACCTTCAAGAATTCAAAAAGCCAAGAACACCTTCTTCAATCAAAAATCACGCTATCTTTTCGGATGATTTTGAACGGATGATGCGATCATGAGATCATTTATTGTCTAAAAGTAAATATGACCACGTAAGGTACTTGAGGCAAAAATACGTTCTATGCCTTCAACATGACTTTTGAGAGTTAAATAAGCACATTATGTATCTCTGAAGATGCTCCTCATGAAATCGTTAACCAGTTCATACTAACAAATAAGAAAAAATAGGGCTCAGCCGGGATTTGAACCCGGGACCTCCTGCACCCAAAGCAGGAATCATACCCCTAGACCACTGAGCCAATCATACTTCAACTTACCAATTTTCAAAATTTCGTTTCCCAGCAAGTGGAAAAGATCTGCTGACAATGCAAAAAGTTTAAGTTTTATGAGGTGATAAAGAAACAGGAATAAACCACCGTCAAATAGATAGTGTGCATTCGACACTTATAATCCCAGCTGACACAAGCAATGCAAAAGATTTCTGAAGGAAACTGCAAAAATAAAAAAATATGTACAAAGCCATTGAAATACTACTGCTTTGCTGTCTACCAATAGTGTCAGATTACACCAGGAGTTTTCAAATACAGTATAGTAATAAAATCACAGTAAAAAATTTTCAACTTGATTTTCAGGAAAAACATTTTTTGATAGAGATTATAGGGATCATTATTTGAAGCGAAGATTATTTTCCATCTCAACGCAATTTCTACATTCTCTTCTCCGAGTTTCGAAAAGTATTTTATTCTGATGACGAATTGAGAGGAGCCAGTATCTGTTTCATCTGATTCGTGCTTGCATTGAAAGACTGAAAAAAATCCTAGCATATGAAATAAAAAGCACGTGAATTTATTCCGTTTTTTCCTTCAGTGTGAACTTCAGTAGAACGACAATTTACAAGATTAAAAACTTGATCCTCTGGCAGTTGAAGCACGAGTACAGTATATTCAAATCCATCAGTCATTAATGAATATGTCGACCGTGTTGAAGTTCCAAATTTTTTTTACATAATACTCGTGCATTCTTGCGTTATTTTGGATCTGAAAACTTTACACTTAAAAATTTAAAGTCATATTTGAAGCATTTTTTGGGAAGAATGTTTGATATGGGTTATTTAAAAATTGTTTAGTTGACAGATGGTAATTATAGGTTTTTTTAAAATATTTCACAATTTTGATCACGCTTTTCCCTTCATCAATATATTTCAATTAATTTAGCATTTCCCCTTATTTAAGCTTCTCAGATTTTTATGATAAATTATTTTCTTAATTACTTTTCACTGATTCTCTTGGTTCACTTGAAATCCTTCTAGCAGATGAACTGAAAATTAACTTTCTGATGTGCAGCTTTTGTTGGGGCTGGAATGACAAAGTTGGGAATAGGTTTGGATCAGCTGTTTTGGCACTTCGTGAGTTACCTTTTTCAACAAATTTTCCTCGTGTACACGAAAATTCCGCTGCGTAATTTGTGAGGCTTAGCTTCAAAACTTTCGAACAATTCATCAGTAAATGACGAAGTACTTTTCATCCGTA
Organism: Notodromas monacha; assembly: GCA_905338405.1. NCBI lineage: Eukaryota > Metazoa > Arthropoda > Ostracoda > Podocopida > Cyprididae > Notodromas > Notodromas monacha. The sequence continues at coordinate 31,920 of CAJPEX010000522.1, forward strand.
ACTGTGACACCACTTCAAGCCAATGAATATCTCTGAGGAAATCCTGACCAAAGGCTGTTTCAGTCTGGAATTCGTTCCACAATCTTCAATATGAATTTTTCGCGCAAAAATTGTGTTTTCATGAAACGACGATGTTTTTTTTCTTCAACTCGACACACACAGTTACACGAAAGTCTGTCGGAAGTCTTGAGTCTCATCAATCTTCCTGCATTTGCTTCCACTCAACTGAGTTCTATTTGCAAAAAAAAAGAAGAAGATAAGACCTTGCTTATTTTCTGCGCTGAAAGGATTGACCCTTTGGAATATATTTTCTTTCTTTTGGAAAGCTTCAGCAACGGATGCAGAGCGTGGATGATGAATGAGCTGCCCACCTGTCACTGACTTTCCCGGTGGCACTTGCACCCCAGTCTCCAATTTTGTTTTTATTTTATTTGTACGTTTTTTTTTTTTACAGTGGACATAGGCTTAGAAAGGGATATTCTATTGATTTCATGAAATTTTAGATGATTCAAAATATTATACAGATTCATGTTGCATTTCGTGCTGAAAATCTGTTTTCTGAAGATATCTGAAAGCTACGTGTACATCAGCATGTTTCGAAAAGCTTATTCAAGTCTTGCTATCGATTGATCCCACATTTCTCGTTATAAAATTGGGTATCCCACGTAGAATCACTGGAAACATTACTAAACCCCTGTCTGTTATTTTCTGATTTCATACAGGTGGTACCTCGCATTTCGACCGTAATCTGTTCCCAAACTAGTGTTGGATTGCGAAGCGGTCGAATTGCGAGACACTTCTGTAAATTGAAAAAATCAGAACAAAAAGGTGGAAATATTGGCCAAAGCGGGTCGAATTGCAAGTCAACCTCCCAGCAAATTCGACCGTTGAATTGCAGTGTATTTTCTACACTGACGCACAAAAAAAATCGACGGAGATCATTTTTAAATAATTTTCCGGTGGCTCCCGGAGTTTCCTTCGTTCCAACAGGTACGGGAATGAGGAATCCAAGAAATGCATAAAAAAGAGAAAAAGTAATGGGGGCCCGAAGTGACACGTGGACTAATTTCTCGCCACCAAACCACCCAATTTGTGGAATTGCTTCATTACCCGCGCCGCCGTAGAACTGTCCAACTAATTTTTTTCAGGACCCAGAACTTGTGGAATTTATCGCGCGCCCTGACTTGGGGTGGCAGCCGCCAGAAAATAAACGACACAATGGAAACCAAGTGGAAAAGACACTTTGAAATCTCTCTCTTTTTTTCTCCCCCAAGAATAAAAATAAAATCAGTTTTGAGACAGTCTTTGAGTTATTCTCAGTTGTCAGAGATTGATATATGAACCAGCAGCCGAGCCCCTAATTGCGTGATTTATGCTGGCTTCCGGACCAAGCGGGTGATGCTTTTGCGAAGCAAAGATGGCGAAATATGTTGAGGGTCAAGTNCTTATAATCCCAGCTGACACAAGCAATGCAAAAGATTTCTGAAGGAAACTGCAAAAATAAAAAAATATGTACAAAACCATTGAAATACTACTGCTTTGCTGTCTACCAATAGTGTCAGATTACACCAGGAGTTTTCAAATACAGTATAGTAATAAAATCACAGTAAAAAATTTTCAACTTGATTTTCAGGAAAAACATTTTTTAATGGAGATTATAGGGATCATTATTTAAAGAGAAGATTATCTTCTCAACGCAATTTCTACATTCTCTTCTCCGAGTTTCCAAAAGTATTTTATTCTGATGACGAATTGAGAGGAGCCAGTATCTGTTTCATCTGATTCGTGCTTGCATTGAAAGACTGAAAAAAATCCTAGCATATGAAATAAAAAGCACGTGAATTTATTCAGTTTTTTCCTTCAGTGTGAACTTCAGCAGAACGACAATTTTTCTTAACTCTGCCAAGATTCAGAACTTGATCCTCTGGCAGTTGAGGCATGAGTATATTCAAACCTGTCAGTCATTCATGAATATGTCGAACGTATTGAAGTTCCAAACTTTTTGACATAATAATCCTGCATTCTTGCGTTATTTTGGATCTGAAAACTTTACATTTACAAATTTAGGGTCATATTTGTAGCATTTTTGGGAAGAATGTTTGAAATGGGCTATTTAAAAATAGTTTAGTTGACAGATGGCAATGATAGGTTCAAAACAATTTCATTCACAATTTTGATCACGCTTTTCCCTTCATCAATATATTTCAATGAATTTAGCATTTCCCACTTATTTAAGCTTCTCAGATTTTTATGATAAAATCTTTTCTTAATTACTTTTCACTGATTCTCTTGGTTCACTTGAAATCCTTCTAGCAGATGAACTGAAAATTGAATTTCTGATGTGCAGCTTTTGTTGAATTGTGGAATGACAAAGTTGGGAATAGGTTTGAATCAGCTTTTTTGGCACTTCGTGAGTTACCTTTTTCAACAAATTTTCCTCGTGTACACGAAAATTCCGCTGTGTAATTTGTGAGGCTTAGCTTCAAAACTTTCGAACAATTCATCAGTAAATGACGAAGTACTTTTCATCCGTAACTGTGACACCACTTCAAGCCAATGAATATCTCTGAGGAAATCCTGATCAAAGGCTGTTTCAGTCTGGAATTCGTTCTACAATCTTCAATATGAATTTTTCGCGCAAAAATTGTGTTTTTATGAAACGACGATGTTTTTTTTTTTCAACTTGACACACACAGTTACACGAAAGTCTGTCGGAAGTCTTGAGTCTCATCAATCTTCCTGCATTTGCTTCCACTCAACTGAGTTCTATTTGCAAAAAAAAAGAAGAAGATAAGTCCTTGCTTATTTTCTGCGCTGAAAGGATTGACCCTTATTTGGAATATATTTTCTTTCTTTTGGAAAGCTTCAGCAACGGATGCAGAGCGTGGATGATGAATGAGCTGCCCACCTGTCACTGACTTTCCCGGTGGCACTTGCACCCCAGTCTCCAATTTTGTTTTTATTTTATTTGTACGTTTTTTTACAGTGGACATAGGCTTAGAAAGGGATATTCTATTGATTTCATGAAATTTTAGATAATTCAAAATATTATACAGATTCATGTTGCATTTCGTGCTGAAAATCTGTTTTCTGAAGATATCTGAAAGCTATGTGTGCATCAGCATGTTTAGAATAGCTTATTCAATCTTGCTATTGATTGATCCCATATTTCTCGTTATAAAATTGGGCATCCCACGTAGAATCACTGGAAACATTTCTAAACCCATGTCTGTTATTTTCTTATTTCATACAGGTGGTACCTCGCATTTCGACCGTAATCTGTTCCCAAACTAGTGTTGGATTGCGAAGCGGTCGAATTCGTTAAATCGAAAAAATCAGAAGGAAAAAGCGGAAAAATTGGCCAAAGCGGGTCGAATTGCAAGTCAACCTCCCAGCAAATTCGACCGTTGAATTGCAGTGTATTTTCTACACTGACGCACAAAAAAAAATCGACGGAGATCATTTTTAAATAATTTTCCGGTGGCTCCCGGAGTTTCCTTCGTCCCATAACAGGTACGGGAATGAGGAATCCAAAAAATGCATAAAAAAGAGAAAAAGTAATGGGGGCCCAAAAAAAAATCGACGGAGATCATTTTTAAATAATTTTCCGGTGGCTCCCGGAGTTTCCTTCGTCCCAACAGGTACGGGAATGAGGAATCCAAAAAATGCATAAAAAAGAGAAAAAGTAATGGGGGCCCGAAGTGACACGTGGACTAATTTCTCGCCACCAAACCACCCAATTTGTGGAATTGCTTCATTACCCGCGCCGCCGTAGAACTGTCCAACTAATTTTTTTCAGGACCCAGAACTTGTGGAATTTATCGCGCGCCCTGACTTGGGGTGGCAGCCGCCAGAAAATAAACGACACAATGGAAACCAAGTGGAAAAGACACTTTGAAATCTCTCTCTTTTTTTCAGGGGGTTCTTATTTTTATTTTAGTCAAAACTCTGTCAGAAACTCAATAAGAGTCAACAGTCTCTAACTATATACTTGGTCGTCGGCTCGGGGATTAACGCACTAAATACGACCGAAGGCCTGGTTCCGGGTGATGCTTTTGCGAAGCAAAGATGGCGAAATATGTTGAGGGTCAAGTGAAATAGTTTCGTTCTTCGTTTAATATTTTTCACATCCCATGTGTTCTTCGAGTTTTTTTTTTCTTCTTGTTGTTGTATGAAATCTAGGTTCGTTTTCCACGTTTCTTTACCCAGAATTCCGAATTGCTCATACATTAGGAGAAATTTTCAAATTGTTTTTCTCAGTGTAAATAAGGTGGAATAGAAATTGGTGAATGACTCAAGTTGTACTTCTCTTGGTCAGAAGTGGAAGCCATTCGAATGTAGGTGCCCCATCAAATGACTCAAAAGAGGAGCTTGATGCTGCAGCTGCAGAGTATAGATGTCACTTTTACAAAGACAAAATCACAGGTAAACTCAATTGCCTGGTACATGGCCAGCTGGGACTCATGAACCTCAGAAGATGTGCGGAATCATGTTTCAAATTCCACAAGCACTTGAGGAATCAACACAAAATACAAATAGTTTTAATTGGCAAAAAAAATACCTCTCATATGGAAGACGTTAAGCAACAATGATGAATGATTTTGTCTACGACGATTCCTTTTCCTTCTCATTCCCTACAACTTCTTGTTTTCTACCTCTCGCTAGGAACAAAGAGAAAGGGCTGTGGATTTTCTTGGAAGCCGGCAGATTTAGTTGGTAAAAAGGAGCCACTATAATAAGAGAACCCATTTTTTGACCACAAACGGCTAATTTTGTCGGCCAAATATGCGAATTCAACTGCATGAGAGAGGCTGATTTTGGCGCCCCACAAACGCCAATTTTGCTGGAAGGGGGGTGGAAGAATAAATTCCTAATTTTTTGGAATGAAAACCAAAAATCCCCTGTTCTCTTCCTGAGAAATTTTAAAGCCATTGTTCCAACTCTTTGACAACATATTCTCAGGGTTTAGATTGCATACATAATTCTTTCATTGGTTTCCGAATACAATTAGCACGGAGAAACTAAGTTCGACGAAAAGGTAGAAAAATAACAAACATTGTCTGACACTAAGTTAAGAAGATTGGGGTAAATTATTTTTGAAAGGTATAAACACTACACGAGACACACGAAAATAAAAAAGAATTTGTATTTTTTTCTAAGACTTTTTTTATGCACTGTGCATTTTTGTGCGTTTCAGCTACATTTAAAATATTCTGTTAGGATTGGATAGCATGAACCACCATGTATTGACTTATTTTCGATGAAGAGGCATTTTTCCATACAAAATAAGCATCAAAATATTTTTTCTAGCCTTGCGTAATAGTTTATTCCTACCGGGATTGTCTACAACGAATTTCTCCCTACAACGAATTTGTTTCTGGTCCCCTGCAATTCTTTGAAGAGAGAGTCCGCCTGTAGTACAGTAGTTGACTTTCTGCTCCGACTAATTTCTTTACTTAGTGAGACAATTCTTCAACTTGGGAAAGTGCCCTCCCGAGACCTTCACAAAAAAAAATCGGCACACAGAGCAAAGCGAATATTCTACCCTCACCCAAGACTTCAAGAGTCAAGACAGTCTCATGAAAAAAAAAAGAGAGAGGAAGAGAGGATAAGGAGGAGATGCGAAGACAGAGGTTGTGGGTTCTTCAGGAAGTCACATGGTGGAATTCTTCCATTCCTCCTCCTGAGTTTGTGTTGCCCTTCACAGCATCATAGAATAACAATGATGAAGAGAGAGAGATAGTAGAGGACAAGCATTGATGGCATCAAGGATGAACAGAAAAGAAACGAGACAACAAAAAAAACATCAGAAGAGATGCGGGGACCTGATCAAAGATGCAAAAAAGATGCATGTCAGGTGATGCGAGGACCCCACGAGCCAACCATCGATTCAAGGAACGGGATTCATTAAATTTGTGTAGTCAGTCTGTGCTTGGAGCCCCCAGGGCAAGGCAAGAATTGCTGCTCCAGTTGGAAAAAATTTTTTATTCTGTGGGTGTTTGGTTACTTCAGATAACAGGGCGTGCTTTTGAACTACAGCTTATGGTTTCAATTGCCTTTTTATCACGTGGAAATTATGCTCAAATTGGCATTACATTCTTCATTAAAACCACTCCTGCGCTGAGTACTCGGAAGTACGCGAAGTTCCTTCCTCAACAAGATATGAATTTCAACATGCGTTTGTTCAATTTGTAAATTGAATCCTTCGAAACTGCCCTCGTTTCTTTCACGATCGAGAAATTTTTCACGTGAAAATGACACGAATATATATATGTATATATATATATATATCCCAATAGAATTAGCTGCCTCTCTGATCCAAGCTGCTTCTGCATCTTTTTTATTGTTTTTAACAGACTGTGATTCAATTCTTTTAACCCCATTTGATACAGACTTTCCATATTCATGATGTATATATATATATATATATATAAATGAAAGCACACAGAGCACATCACGAATATGGAAAGTCTGTATCAAATGGGGTTAAAAAAATTGAATCACAGTCTGTTAAAAACAATAAAAAGATGCAGAAGCAGTTTGGATCAGAGAGGCAGCTAATTCTATTGGGATATATATATATAAATATATATATTCGTGTCATTTTCACTTGACAAATTTCTATATACAGTACAGTATATATATACAGTATTCATCTCGTTTCAGTTGGTGAAAAAGTGTTGAAAAGAACATGGGTTTTGGTATTGAACCTATCATCGCGATATCCGTGATTTGCGGACTAATCGTGCTGCTTTTCCCACTGCTCGTGCGAAAAGGGCCAAACCGAGGGTGAGGCATGTTGTGTATTTTCTGTTAATGTAAACAGATCAGTTATTTCTGATTTAATTAACGATTGTTCTCGAAAAATCATTGCAGAACGTACCAAGTAGCGTTGGTTATTTCCGGCTTCTGCATAGGACTCCTGTGAGTATATTTCATTCAATCAGGATCATAGAAGAAAACACTCACATGAATTGGTGTAATCAATTGGACAATTTAGTTTTCGAAAATGTTCCAGCGTGGATTACATGATTTTTGTTTGGATTGAATTTCTTCAGGTGGGCGACGACTTACATGCACCAGATGAACCCCCTGTTTGGTCCAATTCTGCACAACACAACCATTCTTCTCATGCAAAAGGAGTGGGCAGTGAGTTTAACTTTCGCTTTCTGTAGCTGTTCAAAGGTAAAATACTGGTAGCAAAAACAAATCTTCGAATTTATCTCCCCGGTTAAAGTCTTCTAGACTTAATCTTATTGAGCTTTTTCTTTCAATTTAGGGAATGTACCCAAATGGAATCCAAGAAGCCGGCCACGAAGCTGTTGCTGCGGCCACTCATTGATATAAACTCGGAAAATTTTGATTGTAATTTTTTGAGCCCATCAAGATATGAGAAAAATGCTGAATGTCTGCCGTGCATAAATTGCATTAAAGAGTAGGTTAAAAACAGGCTTAAAAGGCTGATGTTGAATGAACTGACGACGTAAGACGAAACACGTAAGGTTCAGCCATGTTCTCCACTTCCATTTATTAAAAAAAAAAAGGGCTGTCTAGTCATTTTTTGGCGGATAAAAGGAGTTGTGAATAAATGAGGCATGCTGGTGTTTCTCGTAAATACGATAGCAGCCATCTTTTCAATTTTTTCCTGGATTGATATGATTCCGGTTGCATCACTTTGAACAATTTCCGCTTCTGGTGGAGCTTGCATAATCCAAAATGCAAATCGAGGAACCATCAATTTTATTCAATGTCCTTCACATGTTTGGCTCACGTGAAAAAAGTTTACATTATTTACAACATGCTTTCAGCCAACATAATCAGGCTCTTCAAATGCATATTGATTCATAGAAAACTACTTTCTTCACCAAATTTCAACCTTCATCTGTCTGCGAATGAGTCGACTATTTATTTCATCATCTGCATTCTCAACTCTTCCACTTATAGAGGATGAGATTAACAATACTTTTTGACGAAGTACTGTATCAAAATAGGATGAATGCGAAGAAAAAATTGCATCTCTTGGAATGTAACAGAAACTCTATGCTGCTGAACGCAGAATTCCAAATTGAAACAATATGAGGATACATTTTCAATATTTTTCTGGGCATAAGTTGTGAGGAATAGAAATTGGTGAATGACTGCCAAGCTGCACTTCGCTTGGTCAGATTGAAGTGGAAGCCATTCGAATGTAAGTGCCCCATCAAATGACTCAAAAGAGGAGCTTGATGCTGCAGCTGCAGAGTATAGATGTCACTTATACAAAGATAAAAAATAAAGGTAAACTCAATTGGTTGGTACATGGCCAACTGGGACTCTTGATCCCGAAAGATTCGCAGAGTCATGTTCCAAATTCCACAAGCACTTGAGGAATCAACACAAAATATAAAAACTTTTCAATTGGCAAAAAATCACTCTCATTGAAGGCATCCTTGCTGGGGGAGTTTTTGGTCAGCATTTTGGGCAGCAATTGGTAGTGATATATAGATTTTCCTTCCCCTTTTAAATCAAAAACTAATTGGCCTGAATATTTCAGAATTCTGGAGCAACTATTCATTGTTTCAAGTTGACCTGACAGGATTTATTGAGAGGGGAGAGTGAGTCAGGGACACAATGGAGCATTGCACTATCTGTTGATATTGTGAGACTCCTTCTGTACCCAATTCATTCATGGTGACAAATAAAGGAGTGCTGGTCATAATGTCTCCAAATTGACTTATTATGGGAGTCAATTTGGGGGAAGTCTTTCATCCCTGTCATTTTGTATGGATCTCATCAATTTTTTTGAGTTAATTGGTCTGCTCCAATGGAAAAGATCTGTCAAAAACTTTTTGGAACAGTAATTTAAGTAATGTCTAGCAGAAAAGAGGGAGATTGCGCCCTAATTCAAGCTTAATCAATGAGATAATGGCTTCCTGATTGTTTTTGAAAATTAGTCAATCTGATCTCAAGGTTCACTGACTGGTTTCCTGGGCTCTCGTAAATGGGCCATTACTGCCAGGTATTTAATGTTTGGGTTTTGTGTTTTCGGGATTTACAATGGCTGTCATGGCAGGAATAGAATATTTTTTTCCAGACAAAAATAGGGAGAAACGACATGTTTGAGCCAACAATCCCTCGCATAAATGTCATATGTACTGAACTTTGGAGTCGGAATCTGAAGAAATAAGCTCAGACTAATAGACATGTTTGACCAAGAAGGTTGAATTTTTGTGATCAGTTTGTCAGTGGCAATAATATCATGACTCCCTTGCCAAAAAACGTTGAAATCCTAACTAGCAAAGACACGGTATCAAAACAATAAAAAAATGTCCGAGTGCTGTATTTCTTACATTGAGAAAATCAGTTTTCTCATCAAAAGGTTACTTGGGATTTCAAAATTGCAAAAATGTGAAGTGCACTTGTGTAAATGTTGATTTAATGAAACATGGCTTCTTGGGGATCCTACGTTTAATAGCCGGGGGAAGTGTTTTAAAATATATTTTTCTCTTCTGGCGAAAGACTCCACTTGAAATTTTTATTTTTCGCGAGGGAAAAGAAAAACTACTACAGTATAGCCAAGATTTATTGCAGGTAAGCATCTTCAGACGCCGTTTCAATTCTAGCAAACAAACATGCGCTGAAGTGTTGAGCAGAACTTATTCGTCAACCAGGAGAATGCCTTTGAACCCTTTTTGTATTCCGCCAAAAATTTCTGCATCTCATCATTTCAGGAAGATAAAAGACAGGAAAGAAAAGGAACTGCGGAGTTCCCGTGGGTTGTTTTCCTGGGCTTTTTTGGTTCTTTTGTGCTCAGGATAACCGACTCCCTGCAGCAGGTTTGCACTTTTCTTTTCGGCCGCTTTGCCTGGGAGCAAGTCAATCCCATCCATCTGAAAAACAAACTTGGCGGGTCTCAGGTGCGGATGATGATGACCTGGGAAAACACAGCGGAGGAATGCGACTGCAGGGGAGAAAATGTGGCCGGAGAAATGTAAGCAAAGGTCCGCGGAGAAGACAAACGAAATTACACGTATCATTGCCAGCGTCGGTTGCTGATGCTTGACGCCGCTGAAGAATTCCCTTCCCAAAAAATGTTTCCCCGAAAAACAAATTTCTCGATCTTCCGCTTTTTTCTCGGATGTCGGATGACCTGACTTTTTTTTTTAAGAATTTGTATCAGGCATTTTAACCGAGATTAGCTTGTTGATGCGTCATATCGCGTATGTCGGTCCCCAAGTTTATCTTTTTCAATTACAAATTATAAACAATGTCCGTTTTTTTTTGCAATGTCAGTGCATTTCCATTGTTTCAATAGAATTCGATCCGTGTACACTGAAGCGCACTTCATTTCAGTGGCTCATTAAAAAGTATTTCCTGAAAATATTGTATTTGAAAATTGTAACTAATTTTTATAACTGTACTGTATTTGAAAACTCCTCGTGTAACCTGACACAATCGTTAGAATGCAATGCAGTAGTATTTTTCTCAAGATTTTTCTTTTTTGCAGTTTTCTTCAGAAATCCTTATTGGCAATAAAGTGTCAGCTGAGATTAAAAGGGCTAGATACCGTATCTAAATGACATGACGGTGGTTTATTCCTGTTTCTTCATCACCTCATAAAACTGACATTTTTTTGCATTGTCAGCAGATCTTTTTCACTTGCTGGGAAATGAAATTTTGAAAATTGGTAGGTTGGAGTATGGTTGGCTCAGTGGTCTAGGGGTATGATTCCTGCTTTGGGTGCAGGAGGTCCCGGGTTCAAATCCCGGCTGAGCCCAATCTTTTTTCATTTTGAAGTTCAAAATTTCTAGAACAGACTTTTGCAACCATGTGCATGTATAACTACACAAATTGAATTAACCAATTTTTTTCAATCAAAACATTTCCGTACAGAAAATGCTGATTGAAAATCCTGAAAAACTTTTTCTGACTGAATGACTAATAATAAACAGCCTTTGGTCAGAATTTTCTTGGAGAGTCTCTAGTTTGTAGTGGTGCCAAAATTCTAATGGTCAAGGGACATAAAAATCAAATGAACTTCATTTTTTCCTAATGAATTGTTCAAGCATTTGAAATTCGGCAGCAAAAATTTTAAGCACAACATTTTAATGGGAAAATTATAAAAATAAGGTAGCTCACAAAATGCACAAGAGATTCCGAAATGAATTTCAAAAACTGCAGTTGCACCTGAAAACGTTTTTCTTTCGATACATGGCAAAAAAAAGGCAAGAGAGTTTGATCTTGTATCAACAAATGCAAAAATATTGTGACTAAAGAAAGGAAAAGGGCTTTTTGAAATCCGAAACGCAAGAAGGACACATTTCCTGTCCCCAGGAATGACTTCTCTGGAAAACTTGCAGAAAAGTACTAGCAAGACTCGCCCAGGAATTGCTGGAACATTTAGAACTTCTCGCGCACGTGCACAAATACGTTTTGTTCTTTGTAAATTCGTCTCGTCTTTCATGGAAAATCCCCCGGAATTCGTCGCAACTTCTCCAAAGGAATTCTTCCGCGAGTTGCTCGTGTGATTTATAATCCGCGCAGAGTATTTTGGCCAAGTTTTGCACAAGTTTTATTGTTGCCGCATCGGGAAACAAACTCGTGTGTTCATCAGAAGAAGATTGATCAGCTTTTGCCATTTTTTGGCGATGCTCTGATGCATCAGAACGGGTTGATCCTATCCCTGATTCTCCCACTGACCATTGAGCTTCCAGAGAAGTTTCTGAAATTCCCTGAAAAATTTCAGGGCCCAACACTAAATACAGCACTTTTCAGGGTAATACAGTATAGAAAAAACCCAATGAACAACGATTCTTCAGAATTGTGTACCTAGAATGAATTGATATATCATGCTTTGAATGTTGTCACAAATGTAGGGCAAACATTATGCAATCTCTGGCAAGAGTTAAGGGGTTCTTACAAATAACTTTTTTTTTTATTAACAACGGTCTCTTATATTTCACAATTATTTTTTTTTTAATCTCTCCCATTCTTTGAGTCAATACAATACTTCACACTTACGGTCATGGATAATTCTTCAACATACCTTCATCACTCTCTTTACAGGGTATGAAATAAAAAATGTGCAATGCTGCAAGAAAAATTATCTTGCCTCGAAAAATAAACCCACTTTCAAAACTAATCTGTGAAAAGAAGCAAAAAATATACACTCTCAGGGAACTCAAAAAAAGATGAGACTTCGAACGTAATCGTGAATTATTCGAGATTCTATACTTGAGAAGAAAATATTCGAGTGTCTCAATATTCTTTGCAAAGTTGTAATAAATATTTTAGCTGTTTCAACCAAAAAAAAACGTAAAAACTTACTCCCACATCTGCAGCAAAATCCGTGCTTGATTCCCGTTTCTGCCTAGCAGAAATAAAATTATCATTTGGAAAATCTAATCGCATAGGCTTATTGAAAGCCCGGAAAGGTGTCACACTTGAGCTGAAAATTGGTGCCAGCAAACAGTTTCTTTCACTGACACTAGCAAATGATGACGACATTGACGAAGAATCAGCAGCAGCAGCAGCAGTAACAGCAGAGGCATCCATGGAAGTAGCCAGTAGTTCCGATTTTTTGGCAGAAAAAATCTCTTGGATTTCGTCGGAAATTGGCGCTTGCTGTTCGACGAAATCCAATTTTATTCTGCTGGGAAAATCTTCTATGGAATTCTTAGCATCGAGTTCTCTGGATCTGCTCTTGGAAAGTCGAGGTCCAACTGTGAACGTTCCAGCTTGACTATACTGTCTCTTGGTATTGGCCAGTCCGTTGTTTCCCATTTGCTCTTGTTGCTGTTTAAGTTGAGGTGTTTTACTTTTCGAATTCACTGCCAAAGGCTTCTCAAGCTTTTTACTCTCTTGCAAATTTTTCATCTTAGTCAAGCGTTTTGGCAAATTCCCTTGAGAAGCGCGTGTCGAACTCGCAGAGGAAAAGGTTGGGATTTTTGAGCTTGTTGAAACTGCTCTTTTAACCGTTGATGGCGCAGGAGAAGTTGTCCTAGTGTTGCTGTTAACTTTGCTTCTGTACATGACAGATGTCTTTCCACTGGTGGGGATTTTAGAAGGCATTTTAGTCCTGTTCATGACGATTTGAGATTTGACATCAAAGCAGGAAGAGAACCTTGAAGATGTACATCAAACGGTGGCTAAGCAGGTCAGAGAGTGGAAGCGATTAAGAATGGAGGAAAATTTAGTGAAGGTTCATTCGAGCATCAAAGAGAGAAGTGAATAAAACAGAAAAGGCTTCATGCTCATGCTAGGAATTGAGCCAAGTTTCAGTTTCTCTTGAATGTACATTGAACTTGAAAGAGCAGAACGAATGCAAATTTGATGAAAGTTGCGCACAATTTTGGCATTACAAATTTTAATTTATTTGGATGCACCCGTCTCATCGGATAGTCGAGAATTTCTTCTTTGAGTGCTTCAAATGTGACAGCTTCCAATCAAGAAAAATCTCGCGATTAGAATATCATTTCTCAAGATTTTCTTGCATGGAAAAGGAGTATGCACCATTTTAAATATAATTATTCCATTATACTGTATTAAAAATAAAAATGAACGTTGGTTTAGGAACGTGGTATATTTCTCATAAAAAGGAATCTTTTATTATTTTTGAGACGTCAAAAAATTATTCACCATTCTTTCAATCCGTTCTTTTTCATGGGCTTCCTTTTTTCAATGGGGTTTATTTTGTGAGCATCTATAATGATCACCTCACCACCAAGATTTTATTGAATTTAATCAAAAGTGCATCCGTCCCATCGGATACTGTATTCGAAAATTTATTCTTTGAGTGCTTCAAATATGAAAGCTTCCGACCAAGAAAAATCTCGCGCTTTGGCCCAATTGTTTCCAAGTTCTGGATTTTTAATATCATGGATTTATAATTACCCAATTTTCCTCATCAGAATATTTATATATTTTTTCAAAAAGGACGATGAGTCAAATGTTTATAATGATTTTCTTGCATGGAAAAGGGGGGGTGAAGAATTTAGAATATAATTTTTCGAATGGCGGGAAATTCAAGTTTTGGGTGGAAACAATTTTCTCATAAAAAGTGATCTTTTATTCCTTTCGAGACGTCAGAAATTTGCCACAATTCTTTCGACCCGTTCTTCTTAATGGCCTCACTTTACTTTCAATGCGAATTATTTTGTGATCAACTCACCACCAAGACTTTATTGACGAAGATTCGAAGAGACAAAAATACATAATTAAAAAGACTCGCTTGAATAACAAATACAAACACGCCTTCGACCTTCACCCGTCATACGGATTACGTACTCCCTAAGATTGAATCGTTTGTCATGCCTTGGAAGAAGCTGCGCGTGCGTAAGCATGTGTCTTGAGGCGACCCGGAATTAGCATTCATCAAGTGCAGCATCCTGCGTAACAGTGTGTAAAACATTTATATATTTATTGTGAGCTGTGTTTCTATTTATGCAGTCAATGAGAACAACCTTGGCGCGGGATCATTCTGGTAGATACGACTGTTTAAATGTGAGAAAAAAATATGTTGCGCCAATAAATACCGACGCCCAAGACCAACCCATTTTTTTTATTTCTATATTAAACCTGAATTCGTTTGATGGAAATGGGATTTATCTCGGAAAATGGTCCGAAAGACAGTCAGAACAGTAGACGAAGAAGGTAAGGGATGTACATAATTTCAAGTTATTTCACGCATTTTTTTAGCCCATAAAAATGTTAGCAGGGCTCATTCATCTAGAAATGAATTACATTTATTTGCCACTTTAATCCATCACAAATTCCATCAGGCAAAACTTGCGTCAAATAAAAATTAACTTTGAGATTCAAGTAGAAATTACTGTTCTGCGATATTCTTTTAATATTATTCGAGTTTCAACATTCACGTTGCGGTCGAATCAACTGTAGTTCACTGAAGCATTGAATAAAAAGGATGTCAATTATTGACATCCATTTACTCAAACTTCGAATTGTTCGGAATTTCGAAGAATATTTCATTAGTAAGCGGTCACTTCATACGACGAAATCATTCATGAAATTTTTGTGAATAATTCCTCGCCATACGAATGTGATCGCAATTCAAGCCCATGTTGCCAACTCGGTGTCACCCAAAAAAACAGCGGTGTCATGAATAAGAAACTTCAAAGCAAGTAACTTTTTTCAATAACCCGCTGTTTTCAGGGCAAAACATAAATAAAGCCTTCTCAAATACTGTACATCAAATACGGTAAGAGGTATCATATATTTAAAAAAGCCATTTTCATCAACAGGGAAAATTTGACAAAATCGGCATTTTCAGAATGCTTCAATCCTTGCATTCAAATAGATCAAAGAAATACGTCCATCGTGGGGAATCACACGCAGAAGACGTTTGAAAACAAACAAAAAATCAGGCTTGAGATGAAAATTCAGCGCAGTGACAAATTTTCATCTCACAGCGCGCGAAAATCATACACTTCATTCCTCATTAGTACCGAGGTTCAAGGTTATTTTTCTGGTTTATCTTGTCCTAATTTTCTCGCACTTGAACTCATTCAAAGAGGCAAAAGATACCAGCAAACTACGATGCTATTTTTCTTAATTTGGGGGGGGGGGGGTTTCCTCATTAGTACCGAGGTTCAAGGTTATTTTTCGGGTTTATCTTGACCTGATTTTCTCGCACTTCACCTCATTTAAAGAAGCAAAAGATAAAAGCACAATACGATGCTCTTTTTCTTATTTTATTTTATTTTTTCGGTAGGTAACTGAAACGGGAATGCGGGATTCGTATAAACGCGTGGCAGCATCTGGAGAATCGCAACTGCTGCCGGGCGCGGCTGGCTGATGAAGTTCGCCTCGGGATACCGCAGGAAGCAAGAAAAGGAGCTGACTTATTATTATTACTTCTCTGGGTTCGGGAGCCGAGTGACTGACGCAATAGACTGGTTACAACAGCAGCTGGAAGAGCAACAGCATCACCAGCAGTTTTGCTCGTGTCTAGAATCGAATCTTGCGAGAAGGGGAAACCTGAGACGAGTTCGCGGTGTCTGGTTAAACGACGACGATGTCGTTCGGGCTCGAACCACGCGGGTTTTATTTCCTATCTTTTAACTATATAGCGGGCATCGAGTTCGTGCCTCAATGAAGTGTCGTTTAGTGTAGTGATCCTGGATCTTATTTGACAGTTGGGTGTCTTCAAGAACGTGTTGAGAAAATTAGTGCCATGCGTTCAAACAATTAAACCGCTCAGTGCGAAAAAAAATTTTGACTTTGAGTGAACCCAAATTCTTTGCCACTCACCATAATATACACGTCAACTGTTTCCGAGCTCTGTGGAATTCAGAATGGTACTTCTTTTCGTCGGGAGTATCGGGACTCAACCTGAAAAAAATAATAACTCGGTTATTTCTTCACTCATGTTCATAGTAGTTCAGAAAAATTAGCAGCTTTTACCTCTTCGGAAGATGTACATGTTCATCAATCATCACACACAATTTTGCATCGTTTGTCACCCGCGTTGATTTTCTTTCTGAGAATGCAGAACAATATCAGAAATCGAGAATAATTTCATAAAAGCGATTTTTGAATTAATTTATGAAATCGTCTGCTTGATTCCAGTTAATGTGGTCTCGTTTCTAAAAGAATCCTTCTGTAAAGGAAACTCCTCAAAAAATGACTGAAGATATTGAAAAGGCTGACGACGGGGAGAAGAAACCAATTCTGGGGTACTGGAAAATTCGAGGGGTAAGTTGAACGGGAATATCGACTTTTTACACTATATGCGCAGTAGTTGCATCCAATGCTTAGGTTGAAGTTATGTAATAGTTTTCACGGTGTAAATTGCTGCAAATTATACCTCGAGAGAGGCTTCAAATAAATTCACTTTTCTTGAAAAATAAAGCGACTGTGAGATTTGAGGTACTGTACAATACTTTATTTTCAAAAACATGTTTTTGAATGAGTAATGAACTCGCTCATTCGAAATTTTTCAGCGACTCTGATGTGAAAATTATATCAAATTTTGGTTCGACGAAGTTTTAGTGAACATGCAATTCAAGGATATTCTGGGACTTCAATTTGTTCATGTTCGGGCAGACGCATAGCTGATATATGTACTTATGAATACAGTAGTTTTCAAATAAGCATTTATTGAATGGAACATTTTTTTTTTCAAGCTTGCTCAACCAATAAGGTTGCTTTTGGCTTACTGTGGGGTGGATTGGGAAGACAAATTTTATCGAGAAGGGGATCCACCTGATTGCGACCAATCTGACTGGCTCTATGACAAGCAAGTTCTCGGGCTGGAGCTGCCAAATGTGAGTTTCTGCGAAATTTATAAGGGTTCGAATGGGATGCTATATCATAAAGCATGATTCTTTTTTCAAGATTTCGAAATTCAGAAACGCTGTTACATGCCTCTAATTTTTCATTGAGCCATTCTCGTATATAAATCATGAGCAAACAAACGTATGATCAAATTTCTGAGTTTTCAACAAAAGACTATGCGTGTTAACTTATTCGCCTTCGGGCGAAAGAGTTCTTGATTTTATGAATAATGTATTTATCAATTTTTTTTAGTCCGCAGTACATTTTACAGGTATTCCATTATTGTACTTTAATTAAGGGTGGGAGATGGAATAAGCTAGTCTTGAAGAGACTCCAGATGAAGTGGAACATGGGGAAAAGTTTTAGAAAGCTGATTTCTGCTGATACTGAATATTCGATTTCTTCATACTGTAGTTGCCGTATTTCACTCATGGAAGTATAAATGTCACTCATGCTGGGGCTATAATGAGATATATTGCTGAAGTTCATGGAATGTCTGGTTGCACTGAAGAAGCCCAACTTGCAGCGGAAATGGCTTACTTCGAGCTGGAAGACTGGAGAAACGAATGTCTCGCTCTTTTCTACGTACATTACGTGAGTTACTGCGGTTGTGAAAAGTGGCATTGGTTTTACACATTTTATGCTGACTGTATTTTTCTCAAAATTCAAGACGTGATTGATTAGAAAATTCACCTGTATTTTCTTACTTGAAAAATAAATAAAAATTGTACCCAATAGCGCAAAGCCGCAAACTACCCTTTATAAAATGAGAAGCCGTCGATTTTATCCAATTTTATTACCAGCTCGATATCCTCCCACTTCCATTCCAAAGAATCAGGATTCTAGATTTCTGATGTTCTAGATTTTAAAATTGCCAATATTTATGATGAGGCTTATTTTCATTCAGACGATCGCATCAGAGAGAAGTTGACATCACTTAACCTACAAATTCAAGACATCGACTGCATAAGTTGAAGGTCATCGTTTATGATTAACAGACACCCTGATTTTTCAAGCCGATTTTTGGCGTCTTGAATTTCAGTAAAATGCAGCAATTGAGATTTACCGTGGAACAAACGTTGAATAGGTCCACATGTAAAATTTTAAATTTAAGCCATTGCTGGATTTACCCCCATTCAAAACATTTTTTCAGGGATAAGGCAGCAATAAAGACAGAAAATGTGATCGAACAATGCAAAGTCATTTTTGATACGCGATTTCAATACGTCGAATGAGTCCAAACTCAATTTTCCTCCCAGTACGCGTTTGAAGCGCAGTAATTCTTGTCTTTGATGGCGCTTCTTTCCGCAACCTTTCAACTACAACAGTTTTAAATTAAGATATCTTGAAAATTTAAGCAGGTGAGTTCTGCGTAAAAAATAAAATAAAAAATCGATGCATGTTTTTTGGAATTCTTAGGGAGAAGACGGGGCAACCGACCGATATTTGGCGACAGCATTACCGCGATATTTGATGCGGTTCTCGCGGATTTTCAGCGACGCCAGATTGTTCCTCGTTGGACGTGAGGTAAAAATACGAAAACAAAAAGTCAATCTTGAAAAAAATATTCGGTTCCCAAAGTCTAAAAACCTTTATTCAAGACAAAATATTTCTTCCTTTTTTTTGGAATCCCTGCAAGAAAGAGAATTCGTTCACTATTCAGACCACCGACCAAAGAAACCGAACCCCTCGGGTCTCATTATGCGCCAGTTTTGGCGAAGAGCAATTCCCCAACTTGTCACTCAAGCCGGAAAACTTGCCGAAAAAAGGAAGGGAAAAGAACCCCTTCTCTCAGTGGGGGAAAAAAATAATTCAGTCTTAATAAACACTAGGGTTTCCAATGAGAGATGCCCTTCTCCTGGGGGGGAAGAATCATTATATGCAGTTGTCTATATTTCAAATGCATGCTCGTGTTTTGACGAATGTCTGACAACAAGCACGTGGAGCAGAGCAAACATTGTTTTCTCATTTCCCAATTTGTGGCTCAGGTACACACAAAAATTGTTCCTCGGTCGTATTCTTCGGCAAAAAATACAGTAAAAAATAAAATTTGCCGAACGGGCTTTTTCACCCCAACTTCGCACGAAAAAGGGGACGGGCGGTAATTGCGGCTATTATTATTTCAGACTTCGGACACATTGACAGACGTTTGACGTGGCAATGAAAAGGTCCTGCAATTTTTTTTGCCTTTACGGGGTCTATTATACATTTTGCGAGGTGGGGGAAGAGAAAAGAAGGGCAGAAGGTTTTTGTTAGGTAGGGTCTTTAAAAACGGTTTATTGTGCCTTCAGGGTGGATGCAGAAAATTGAGGCGGAGTGGATTTCTAGGCTTTTTCTTCACGAAATACACTTTCCTTAATTTAATAAAACAATTTTAAAACGAAGAAAAGGCGTCTTTCAAATGATCGAAATTAGAAGTTCCGAAATACTTCTTCATCGGAACCCCGCTACTCTTTGACAGCAAGCAAGTTGGCTGGATTTTGCGAGTAATTTAAAGCCGCGCGTAACTGGGACAATAAGCTCCGCAATAACCACTTCTACAAACAGAAAAACAGAACGCGGAAACTTCTTATCGTATAAACATGCTATTTAAATGCGCATGCAAATCAGGCACGGCATAAAAACCAATTGTAAAATTATACGGTACATAATTCGAAACTGATTGAACAAGAATCATTTGGACTTATTTGAATATCATACATAAGTCAAACTATTCCAAAGTCACCAGTAAAAAGTTAAAAGATTGATTTGTCTTCCGGGTCAACCACATGATTTTCCGCAGAAAGAATCCGAAAGGCTAGAATCATTTTGGACTCAAGAAATCATCAGCCGCATCAAAAATGGATTAAAAAAAGGGATTACGAGGTAAAAATCTTAGAAGAATAAAATATTACTGTATAAATCAAAATATTTCTAATCTACGCCTGAACTTCGCGAATATTATAGCTTATTTTTAAAAGCTCTTTGAAAATAGAATACAGTATGAAATATAAACTCATATTAATCAAACTGATCAACTGGTTGATTCTTCGGAATTTCTACAAAACTAAGGCCCGGAAAATTCGGATAAAATTTAAATAAATCGATTTGAATTTGTGCGGTACAGTACTTTGAAGCCTTCTTGCCAAGTCACGCATGTTATTCCGTAAAGAAATCTTGAGGCCATTTGGGATCAATTNAGAATAAAATATTACTGTATAAATCAAAATATTTCTAATCTACGCCTGAACTTCGCGAATATTATAGCTTATTTTTAAAAGCTCTTTGAAAATAGAATACAGTATGAAATATAAACTCATATTAATCAAACTGATCAACTGGTTGATTCTTCGGAATTTCTACAAAACTAAGGCCCGGAAAATTCGGATAAAATTTAAATAAATCGATTTGAATTTGTGCGGTACAGTACTTTGAAGCCTTCTTGCCAAGTCACGCATGTCATTCCGTAAAGAAATCTTGAGGCCATTTGGGATCAATTTTCGGCGAGCAAATGCCGATGCGATGACAGCAAATTGCGAAAAGGACTCGGCCCGACGCCTTCAATACGCCAATATTTCCCACATTGTCGGCAAAGGGCGGATAATGAGAGAGCACGGCGAACGATCTTCCTGTATCTTCTGCCAAATCTTTCCAACGAGGAACACTTTCAAAAGAAGCGCAGAAAAAAAATTTTCGAAAAAAAGCGAGCAAAATGAAGTGCAGAGTGACAGCAAAGGGGAATTGAAAAAGATAAACATCTTAGGCTAGCAGCAACTATAACGGATAAGAAGCAATTAGCTTTTCAAAGCTTCGACAAGTTGACCCCGCGGGGAAGATGAGGCTTGAAAAAAATATTTTGGCCAAGTGGAGAAAACACACATCAATTTTGCAGGACAGCCAGTTTTTTTTTCTAACAAGGAATACGTTCTTATTACGGTTTGAAATTTCGAGTTGAATCTTCTTCCTCATTTTCGTCTGGAATCTGAATTTTAGATAAACTCAAAAGAACATTTTTCTGATGATCCAATCCATTTCAATAACTTCTCTCGCTTGGAATTCCAGACAATAAAAATTTCCGCTTCACATAATGCATGAAAAAAATAGAATCCTCGAATGTGACAGACCATTTTTCGCTAAGAAATCGATTCGAAGTTAATCTATCTATCATTTTCAGATAAAATAATTTAACTGGTGAAGCACAGATAACAAATCAAGTACGGTCCTAACTGAATATCAACTAACTCATCTTAGCCCTGGATTATGAGTGATTCAAAAATCAAACTCAATACATCGCAATTGGGTAACGATTTAGGAAATCAACTTTAAAAAAAGAAGTCCAGTGGAAATAAATGAGGGACTACTGTGCCCAATATGGGCAGTATGTAAAATTAAAAGGAAATTCAAATGGTAGATAAATGTATGAGCTGTGTCATACAAGTATTATACAATTAATTAATCCAGCACAAAAAAATCGCCAGGGAAAAGCTCTCATGAGTGGTTTGCCCAAAGAAGGATTTTCGGGTTTTCCACGGATCCTTCATTCTATTTTTTTTTGGTGCATTGAAATAATATCAATTATTGGCCGCCCCCGAACTTTTTACGGCACCTTTCAACACATATAATAATCTTAACATTATATGTATAGTAACAAACGTTTAGGTGTTTACAAGTGAACTATCCCTAAAAATATTTAAAATTGGCCTGATCACGGTCGAGGAAAAATCACTTGTTCCCCGCGTTCGAGTATACCGAGGAAGTTGCTCACGGAAAACTTTTACTCCACGGTCAGTCAGGGATTGATTAGTCTTTCTTAATTATAAGGTATGGTCCTTCCCTTTTCTTCGTCTCATTTCATTTTCTCAATTTTTTCTTTTCCACGCTGGTTGATGAAGGTGACCTATCCCGATTTCCTTCTCTACGAACTATTGGAGTGGAGCTTGTTCGCAGAGCCCGAGTGCTTGCTGACGTTTCCGCGCCTGGAGGCGTTCAGAAGAAGGATTGAAAGTCTGCCCCCGGTGCGAACCTACATAGACTCGAACAGGTGAAGAAACATTTTTTTGTGGACGACATAGTTGCACAGTGGGGAAATTTGACTTACGACTCAATGCACGAAACAAGCATCTGGTTTCTTCCATGAAAACAATGAGAAAACGCCGCTTGCAATTCAATGTTTTCTTGAACACAGAAAATAATTTGTCTTCCTCTTCTGATGATTTGTGAACTGCAATTCCGCACGGACGTAAGAAATCTACGCACGTAAACTAAAATATGGAAATAAAAACACGGATGATTTAAAAGAATTCGGAATAGATTTACTGTACATATACTTCTTCTGCTGTTACTCAAGCGAGATCCCGGATCAAAACCCACAAAAAAACTGCTACCAATTATACTAGATAAAGCAAGCCTCAATATTCGTATGTGAATTCTTGGCAAAATGAGAGTGTATAAATGCATGTTTAGCATCCATTTCAACAATGACTAAATCAAGAAAAGAACTAAGAAAATTGTTGGTCGATTTTCAAGAGGCAATTATAATGTACCATAAAAAAACTGCGGAAGGTTAGAACTTGAATCCAATTTCAAGTTGAATAGTTTCATTCAAAAGTCTACTTCCGCATAATTGTTGCTAAAAAGGGGAGAGTTATTTCGAACAGATCTTTAAAAATTGCGAAT
The DNA here is from genome assembly GCA_905338405.1 of Notodromas monacha. Lineage (NCBI taxonomy): Eukaryota > Metazoa > Arthropoda > Ostracoda > Podocopida > Cyprididae > Notodromas > Notodromas monacha. The sequence goes on from CAJPEX010000522.1 coordinate 54,849, forward strand.
GCTACAAGTACTGCTTACACGTTCTTGGAGCAATTTTAATGGCATAGTTTTATTACTGTGTTATACGCACCGAATAGCAATTATTATTCAGACTACAGAAAACCAAAAATTGAAGTTATATATTCTTTTCAGATTGAATTTCCTTCAATTTGGATGGAAGAATATAAAAAGCAGACAGTAAAAAAAAGACAGTTCTGGATTAGTTCGGAGCAATTCCGTGGATCTCGAATTTCAAATCTGCAGAAGTTGGACTAAAAAAAAACAATTCGGAGTGATCTGTGCGCACATAAATATGCAGCATTTCATTAATTGCAAAGTTTAGCCGCGTTTCTCAGTGGGAAATCATAAAAAATGTTCCCCTGTATGTATTCCAATAATCACTTTAGAAAGTCGTCAATTGTTCGACAGCAGCTCCCAATATGTGATACGTTTGCATTACATGTTGACGCATAACTTCGACAACCATCTGAATAAAATATTTAAATTATTTTTTCGTCTAGGTTCATCAGATGGCCACTGACAGGGAACAGAGCTCGTTTTGGAACAAAGCGGGACAATCAAGTCATTCTAAGTCACCACACGCGACAACATTCGATCTTTTGAAAGAAATTTGTTTTCAAGATTTCCCAGACATTGACTTCCTCATATTCCAAGCAAAAAAATACGAACTTCCTTTCCAAGCGTCAGCATACAATTCATTATTTAAATTTAACTCGTTTCATTGTTTCATAACATTTATCGCGTTTTCCAGATGTCGATATTATGAGGGAAACTAATCATCTCGCCAAATTGGTAAATGCGTTCAAATTTTATAACGTGAATTCTCGTAGTAAAAATGACCGAAGAAAATAACAGCCAAGACGAAAAGCAGAAGTACATTCTCGGTTACTGGAACGTGAGGGGAGTAAGTGAATTCTTCAATTCTTTTAAAACCAAAAGCTACAATTTTGAATTCGTATGTTTTTAGTATGCACAGCCGATTCGGTATTTGTTAGAGCACATTGGAGCGGATTACAAAGAGGAGATTTTCTCGGTAATGAAGCGGAGAACCTGGTTACAAAAACGTGACGCAATGGGACTGGATTATCCAAATGTAAGCGCAGCATTTTTTTCTACATAAAACCTCCATTGAAACATTTGACTGCGGAACATAATCTGGAATAAATAATTGCCGGTAGGACCCAATTTACGGTAATAGAGCAGCTTCTATACTAGAGATCATGTACAGTACACTAAAATGTCTTTTCAACAAAGCCATTGGGACCAGATAAATAGCTTCGTTGCAACGAAAAATTTATTACTGTTTAGAGTAACTCATTGTATTGTTGCATTCGGAGTTTCGGGCACGGTGCCGGAAAAGAATTTTGTTGCAATCATTCGTTATACCGATATCCTACTGTGTATGGAAAAATATCAGCGGAAAATACGAAAGATGAACAAGAACAGCAATCATGAAATTTCCCCAGATGATGCTTCCGTGGTTTTTTTTTCCCGAATATATTCCAGTTAACGATGAATTTTCGTTTAAAAAATAAAGCCTATATATTCCTTTACTAAAATTTGAATTACATGGGACCATTATTGCATTTTTCTCCTGTTATTCAAGTGCTATATCAAAATTCTTGCAGCTGCCTTACTTCATAGATGGCGACAAACGAATCACTCAATCAGGAGCGATCATGTTCTATTTGGCGAGGAAACATGGTTTATTAGGAGCAACGCTGGAGGAGAAGACTAGAGCGACAATGGCGTATTTTGAATTGTGCGATTTCCGATTTGCCTTCTACTTCGCGACATACGGCCTTTGGGTAAATTTAGAAAATGGTCTTGAAATATTGTCGAAGTCGACTGAAGATTAATTCGGGAATGCTTCTTTTCAGTACGAGTGGGTTCCCGAGAGCGCGAGACTGCTTGGCTGGGTCAGTATGGAATTTTTGAGAAATAGAAGGAACGATCATTGTCGAATAATGGATGCGGATCATGCAAATCTTGAAATTTCAACCCCATGCATTTATCGAGCTCATACGTTCGACATGATGAATATTATTCTGCTTCGGTAAATTGAAAAGGGAAAAAATCGTAACATTCCCGGCCATACAAAACGTAAGGAATCCAAATCCGAAGTTAGTTTCTTAAAACAAATTGAACACAAATAGGAAATTAAAATATACTGTGATCTGACGAATATGTTGTAATGAAAGCACCAATTTGATAAGCCGGTTCATCACTGTATTGTCGTCGACAAAATATTAAGCAAAGTGAACATCCATACTCGTTTTAATTGAAATCGCACAATACACTCAACAGTACTTTACTTGAACCACTTGAGATAGTTATTCTTAATTATTTAAAAAATTTTGAAAAACTTTCGGAGAAAGCTGAACGAATTTTGTGCACCCATTATCTTCTTATTCGCAGTAGATTCGGCCCGATGGTTCCTTTTAAAATTTGCCCTAGGAATTACGGCATTAACAGTTATTTAAAAGGAACACGAACTCAAAATTCAAGAAACCTCGCGTACACAAGTTTTTTCGGATACATCCGTCAAGGTTCCAAAATGGCTTCATATAGAAATGCAGGCTCTGCAAGAATTGGTCTCCCAACTAAATGGGACCTGTCCCGGGACGAAGTAGAAAAGGATCCTGCGAAAGTCAGTCCCTGGGGCAACCCGACCGATGAAGGGGGAGTGATGGTCAGTCTCAGAAAGATGGAGATGAGTAGGCACTGACCAAGCCAACCTGACATTTTCCAGGTAATTAAATAATAACTTGAAACAGACCGTTCGATCGAAGAGGTCGATTCATCTCTTCTTGTCCATTGAGAAACTAAGCAATGCAGAGAAGGCCTGTGTATCAGCACAGGGAAACTTAGGACCCACATTCCAGGTGTTGTGTCCTGGTTTGAAAAAAATGAACAAAATAACATTGGTTAGTTGAAACTTATTTTCTGCTTTTTTGGCGATTTGCGTCGAACTACATTTTTGCCGTTTCTGCGAGGCTCAGGCTCGTCACATGTTTTTATTTCGTTATTTTGATTAATAACTAAATCACTAGAAAATAAAGGTTTATCTTGTCAAAGCGAGCTCATTTCAATCTGTGCCCAGACTGACCATCACTCCTTCTACCATGGGTGGAGTACTTGCCCCGCCTGCTTCTGGGGACTGATCGTCGCGGGTCCATTTTCTCCTGGGTTCCCAGGACATACTCTCCCAGGTCAGATTAAGTTAGGGACGAATCCTCCGAGAGCGAGAAAGGCTATCGAGTACAACAATTTTATCAGTCACGCGCGGGAACGAACTCAAAATTATGCAGAAAACAAATCCCCGTTACAGACGGAAGTGAAGAAGTATGATTGGTACAGCAAACATCTTCCTAGCTTCCTGAGACGATCATCGGACTTCTTGGGGGACCGGAGCTTTATGGCCGGTGAAGAGGTATGGAATTCGAATAAAAAAAAATGCACGCGCCATGTATGGAAATCGCATGAATTCAACAGTAAACGATTCATCTTTCAAGGTGACTTTCGTCGATTTCCTAGCTTACGAACTGCTAGATGTGATTCAATACACGGATCCGGCTTGTCTCGCGAATGCGACGCCGAATCTCTGGAAGTACTACCATCGCATGGAATCAATGAATGCAGTACAAAATCATCGACATTCTCACCGGTAATAAACAGCAGTTCCGTGTGCGTTTCTCCAGCATTCTGATCAAATAAAGGTATTCTTAACATTCCACAGACACATCAGTTGGCCAGTGAATTGCAACCATGCATCTTTCGGATACAAAGCTGAAGACAAACACGTACGAGATTCAGTTGACCTTCCAGATCCTTCATAAAAATACAGCGTACATGTATTTCAAGTCCCTCATCCGACAACCTGGAATGCACCGAGAACAATCCAGTAACCTTCAATACTATTCATACGGTTGCAATAAAATCCGAAGTCTTCCTTCAAAGAATGACGCTCAACAAGCTCTCACTTCCGTTTCATTCTGGCACTGGAAAGATTTGGCGACCATGAGACATACACGAAGTGTACGTTCTACAGATTTACATCACAGTCCAATTAAGTTCATGCTCTAAAATAATGTGCTCCTGAGAGTATTTTGGAAGACCTCCAAAAAATCTGAATCACATTTAACATTATTGTACATGAAGTCACGCTGGAATGCGAATTCTGTGGGGCATCTTAACGGCAAAAAGGGTATGAAACTATTTGACCGCCAATAGAATAACGTCGCGGATGCTTTCTCCTTTCCAGTGCTATTCCTTATTCACTGCTGCTGGTACTGCTGCTACCGCTACTATCCCCGTTATCATTTGTAGGACCAGCACCATGAGTCTCCATTGACTTGTCCCCGGAAAGAAGTACAGTGAGCATGGGCCGATAAAAATTCGGCTTCTGTAAGAAATTACAGCATCACACAAGTCAATTGATAATTACGTCAATCGACCCGTTGTATACAAAAGTATTGTACCATGAACTGATTCATAGAATATAATATCTTCAGCCAATTTCTTTTCACGGCGTTTTCCTCGCCGCATTCTTTTTTTCTTTTGATCCGAGAGATCCTTCATCAATATTCATGTACTTATTTCGTAGTCCCCTGATTATTGCTATAGAGTCCTTTCAACAATACTGTATATCTTTACAATACAATACAATATATATTATACATATATACTATATATATATATATATATATATACTGCATATATATGTATATACAGTATATATTTAAACAATATATATATACTGTATTATATACCTTAGATACAAAATTGTTTTCCTGAAGAGCGAGAAAATTAATGGTACAGTATTAAGCAGGCGACTCTCATCTACGGGCCACTCGGGCACCATTCAAGTCATACAAACAAATGTTTCTTGATAAGTAATTCAAAGCCGACACACCCATGGAATACCGTAGCTAAAAATTCAGAAAACAGGTTGACAAGCTTTAGCAGAGCATATTCGATGGTGCGGTCAGTTCATGGTCAGATTCAGCTTGTGAACAACGGAAAATACCGGACACGCTGCCTCTTCTTTCGGAGCGGCAGGAGTTGCGGCTGCTCCACCGATGTTCAAGGCACTGAAATCCGGAATCACTGGCGATACTTCCGGGCTCGGTTTAACTTCCGGAACCGGCATCGAAAGAATTTCAGGAACGACCGTGGGAATTAGAGGTTTTTGCAGTTCAGCGGCAACGCCGGATTGCGTTGACAGAGTCGTGGAAGCGGTGGCATTTGCATTTGGAGAATGCAGCCAGCTGACTGGGCTCGCACCAGGAGTTAATCCAGGCGCTTGAAACTAAAATAAAATACCCGTACAGCGGTTCTTCATAAAAACAAAAAACGTGCCTCGTACAATTAGTAATCCGCATGTCGAACCAACTTTGTCTCGTATCAACAAATAATATATAGAACCGCACCAACAACGAGCCGGCGCTTCTCAAACAAATGCAGAATAAGAATGGCCCGGAACTAAAATCCGGACGGCTGCGGATTTATAAGGAAAGTATTTTAATTTCCTCGATTCCACGTTTGATCAAATGTATGATGATGTTTCAAGGTTTGCTGCTTTTTTCCTCTCCTTTCAACCTCACGTGAAGTTCCAGAGAAAATATTTTCAGGATTCATTCTTAGTGCTGTTACCTATTTTCGGCAACAACAAAGGATAGCCAGAAGAACCTGCTTCGAAATTATGAAAATCTCGTAAAAAGTTTGACACAACTTAAAAATTTTCAACATTTTATATTGGTTTCTTACGCTTCGTTGCATGCACGAAAATCTTGAGGGCTGTTTCCACAACTAAAAAACAGGTTCAGCAGATTTCTGCCGGGGAATCACCGACAGAAATACGTTACCCAAGATTATCCCGGTTTTTCTCAAATTTTGTGTTGGTCACGAAGTAAAATGAACATAAAATTGGGTACGATCACGCGATTCATGGAAATATTTGTAACCCAAAATTCTCACGTTTGGAAGGCCGAAGGCACCTTGGTAACGCGGAATGGGTCTCGCCAAACCGGAACCAACAAAACCACTTGGGACACCAGGTCGAGAGAGCAATCGCGGATCCGTGGAGCTTCTAGTCGGAGAAGATATCTTGAACACCAAGCAAGAAGATAGTGTTCATTCGACTAATTCAAGGGTAAATACAATATGGCCGAAGGTATTAATGAATGGACGATTAACTCATGCTTCCTCACCAAATTCGGTCGTCCAACAAACGCATTAACTGGAGAGTTGATTGACGCGGTTGATAAGACATACGGACTGGCTGAACCGCCAGTTGGCATTCCTCCAAGTGATCCAGCTGGCGAAAGACCCCAATTGACTGGATGCGGGCTCTGATGAAATACAAACAGCGTCAAATCATCATTACCATCTCGCGTAATAACTGGATGAACACGAGAGGAAATTTAATTCCAATGACAGCGGATGATTCAAGACAACAAATAATTACCCGAACAACAGAGAGTCTATGCAACTCCGCAAAAAATTGCTGATCATGCGGACTGACAAGGCCTCTTCGATCCAGCTCAGACGAACCAGGCAAGGAAATTTCTGCAATTCGAAATTCTTGATCTTAGTTCTTTGATGCTTCAAAATCTTCCTGAGTAGATTTAAAATTCTCACGCCTAGTTCTTCGATCTTGCATTGCACTGAAATCACGAAGCTCTTCGTAGACAGCTACCATAGATGGTCTGTCAACTTTCTTCCGCGAAGCACATTGCAAACCAAGCTTCAGAAGTTTGAACAATCGATCCCTGCCTTCAGGGCGAACAGTTTTGTCAAGCACGTCTGGAGGAACGACTCGTTGTTCTCCGATTCGCTGTTCAACCCAGTCTCGCTACGAAATTACAATATTCTGAACTGTGACCAATATCCAGAATCAACGCAGTTTTTCTTTACATTTTTAAAATAAAGATGATAAATAGAAAATGGTTCATTATTATCAATACTCACGAGAAGTCTTCTGTCATCCCAAGCTCGCCTTCCAGTACTCAACTCCAACAAAACCTGAGGAAAACATTTGGTTGTGAAACCACTTGACCGTCGGTCATCGTAGTAAACAAAACTCGAGGATTGAAGGAAATCTGGGTCCTTTCACTTGACTGCCGAACTTCGTAACTGATCAAGACACAGAGGATGAGAGGAATACTGCTCGCCACACACATCTCAAGCCTTATGAAGTTCAACTGACTCAAGTTGCCATCGTTCCGACTCACTCGTCTGCGACATTATTCTGACTCATCAGCGTGCGCCATAGAACCGGTTCGAGATTACAGTACAGTATAGTATTTGAAGCGCCCTCCCTGCTCCACATCCCCCCGCAGGAGTTTACCTCCCTCGCACAACAGGAAGACTTCCTTTGGGGATCCCACGTTATTTAGGAATTGACTTTCACAGGCCCAGAAGCTGGTATTCGAAATTATTTCACAGCCTCTTCCATTCCACAATCCTCTTCACCATTCTTTTTTTCCCCCGGGGACAGCCTAATCCAACAGGTTTGTTGGGTTAGGATGGTTCGGTTTGATTTTTTGGTCGTTTGAGTCATGTTACTTTATAGAATGGAAGAAGATACATTTTCGGAGAGAAACTACTTCAGTGTGATCCATGGGACAAGAAATGGTGCAATCAAAACGAAACAGCTGCAGTTTGTGGAGAGGAGCAGGACAGCTGGCTTACAACTGTTGGTCTCGTAATTTCATACCTACTCCATTATTTCTACAGTGCATACCAGGGTCTTGACAAAAGTTCATGCAATAATTCAAAAGATGTCAAAATGGCGGAATTGCCTCGGAAGATCTGGAGGCAACCCTTGGAAAGAATGCCACGTTGACTTCAAGAATTCTGAGGGGAAAGCTGGGCTACAACAACAAAATCTTCAGGAAGGGCGCCTCTTCTTTTGAGTGGAGAGCAAAACTCTGCTAGGGTGGCAACACATTAAAACAAATTATCAAAAACAAATTGTGGAACATGTCGTCCTGTACTGGATGAGAGAAATTTCGAAAAAAGTGCTACTTCTGATTCGAAATTTTGACATCTTTTGAATTATAGCGGGACCTTCTGTCAAGACCCTCGGACAGTACATATGAGTGCATACACTTACAAAAATTATGTAGCCCACAATTTCATAAGGTTCAGCGATTTTCTTCGGATTAAAAATTTTTTCACCTTTTTTCATTTACGGCATAAAAATCAGTGAAAACGTTCTACTGTACGTAGGGCCGGAGTTCTCCGCCATCACAGGGTGCTAATAGATTTCCAGACCGTCTAAACTCTTAAATATTGATATTTTTTTGTTCCAGCCAATATTTTTCCTATAGGTTAGATGATGGTTAAAACAACTAAGAAATTTCAATTTTCAGCTGACTTGACAAATGCTTAACACCTTGTGACATAGGTGGAGACCTCCGGACTCAAAATGTTCTCACTGATCATAAAGTCAATTATTTTGTTTATCCGAAAAAATACCAGAACCTTACAACATGAGGTACATAAAAAATGTTTTATACAGTCATATCTACTCCAGAAATAACTAAGGTCTCGCCAAAGTGGGACAGCCCTAATATATTGACCAATGGGTGGATTCGATATTCGATTTATTCTTCCTCAACACAACTATTCATTTCTATGAAATTCCTCATTAACGATAAAAACAGTACCCCAGAAAGTGAATATTACTGGCATTCCTACAGTGTTTCAAGCGTGGAATATGATTAAAATCTTACTGGGTTCTTAGGAAAATAATGTATCCCATTTTTTAAAATATCTGAACACATATGGCAGTCATCTTTAGCTTCCAGCATCAAGATGAACTTTGCCATGAAGTTTTCCATATTGCAAAAATCAGGATTAAATGGGCTGGACATTTCCGAGAAGAGAAAAGCAAAAATTGGTGGTCAGAATAATACTCACCACTCCGAAGCTGTAGGTATCAACTTTGGGCGACAAGTCCTTGTCTTTCAAATATTCATCTGGCAAGTACGGTTTCGTTCCACGAACACGCGAAACTTGAACATGCGTCATATCTGATTCCGATAAATCCGGCGCTTCTCTCGCGAGTCCGAAATCCCCCAATTTTGGCTGAAACGCGGCGTCCAACAATATGTTTGCGCTGCATTTTTCGAAGGACAATTGTTGATGAGTGCAAAAAATCTCAATTCGACTCGGGTCACCTTTTAATATCACCATGGATCAAGGGTTTGCTCGGAATCACAGTATGCAGATATTGAATCCCAGCGGCAACTCCAACAGCAATATTCAACCTCGTTCTATAATCTAATGGAGGAGTTCCTCTCTGAGTACAGAGCAAAAATTAAAAATTCATGGACGCAAGTCAAAATTTGAAATTTAAACGCGTACCTTGCACAGAAGACGATCTTCGAGACTTCCGTTCGGCATGAATTCAAATACAAAATACAAGGAACTGTCAAACGCGTAAGCGTACAACTGCAGAATATTAGGATGCTTGTATTGGCTCGACGTTTTCAATTCTATTAGGCTCTGTTTCAAAGTTGCTTCAGCAACTGCCGCGTCCCCAGCATGGTTTCTCTGCGTGTCGCAATCATTTTTTCAAATCACCGTTTTCAGAAATAATACCACATTCAAGGGGTTTTCTCAGAAATCTCGGGAATTGCCAATAAATCGTCGAGACAAATGAAAATGTTAACGAAGAAAAAAAGCGGACGTTAGTTTCTTCGACTTTTTTGAATGCCTGTCGGCGACGAAAATCAGAGTAAGCTGCTGATGGAAAAAGCTACACATGTGACCACTCCTACGTGAATTCTAAAATTTTTGGATCAAAAATATTGACATTACTGCACCTGGAGATGGTCAAAAGATGAAATTTCTCCAGGACAAGTGGTGGCTCTGAATGCAGGTGCTAAAATTGACACGTGAAATACTCTGATAATGTCGTCAAGTCTCGTGAAACTTTCCGGCAAAATTGGAGGAACGTTACCAGAATGGAGCATGAATAGTTTTTCCAAGTTCTAACTGATGCGCACCATAGGTGATAAAGAGCGTTTCCTCCAATCATTGCTTAAAAGATTCCATCAATAAAAATTATCGATTTTTTAAAAAATAAAGGAAAAAATTGCTGAAAGTTCATCAACAGATTCCAATTCCCTAAAAATAAATATTTCCAAAGACTCGCAAGATTTTTGAGAAACCCCTCTGCAGACTTCATTTACTTACAGGGTCAATACGTTTTACGGCGACTGGAGTGTGCTTCCAAACTCCACGAAAAACTGTACCGAAGCCTCCACGACCGACAATATTTTCGTTTGAAAAATAATCAGTAGCCTCTTGTATTTCCTTGACGTCAACTCTGATTAGTCCATCTAATGCTTTGCCAATCGTTTCCTGAAACGAGGATATTGTCCCTCGTTCAACGCCAGATCCCAAGCCGTTGTCAGTGCGAGTAAAGCGAGCATCAGCTGCTCTGATACTAAAAAAAAAAGTATTGAGAACACTGCAACCTATTTTTCAATTTGTAAAAGAAAAATTGAATCTCGCTGTTACGTCAGACAACTTCGCAAAAACATAACTAGATGTGAAATTCAAAGCAGAACAAAATCATGAGGAGAGAAAATTACGCCAGATGTTCATCCCCACTCACTTGGGATCGTTGACACGTTTTTCTACGGTTTTCTTTTCAGAAGAGGCGTTCAGATCGTTCCGATTAGCATCAACGTCATTCGCAAGAGCATTACCTCCTTCTGTGTTATTCTGCAGTCGAACAAACTCGGTGAAAGTCAGGAAACATTTTCAGAACATTCGCAAAAACTTACATCCCGACGCTGTAAGTACATAGCTGAACTAGGAATTTCTTCGTCATCATCCTCCCGCTTCGATTTCTGGCGTTGTTTCAGAACCACAGTAAAATCTTCGCATTCCAGATACTTGTGTAATTCTTTCTTCACTAAAATTTTAAAATACATATCCATGGACTATCTGGTTCCGTACATGAAAAGATCGAACCAAACCGTAAGGCAGAAGAACTCGCATCGCTCTTGTCTCTCCTATTTCCTTCAAAAGACGAAATAATTCATCTGCCGTGTGATTCCCTTGACTCCATTTTTCTAGTAAAACTTTAGTCCTGGAAATTCCGCCTTCAGAAGTTCGTGTTTTCAAGGCATCCAAGTACCTTGATTCGAACTGCATAAGCTCTCCTGATAAAAATGGCAAAAAAATAGAGAACAAATTTAATGGATCATCAGATATGAGCTTTCCTTTTATCCTCATACAGCACTTATCCCAATCAAATCGAGAATGAATCTCAAAGGTGTAGAAATCAATCGTGTTATTGGGATATTGAAAAGGTGAATTTCTCAGTAAGATTCTCAATTTTCTAACGGAGAAAGAAAAAACTCACCTAGTTCGCGCCAAGCATCTTTATCAGCATCAACATACTCGCAAACGGTTTTCTGGACCTTATACGGAAGGTCGCCGATGTATACTTTCTTCGATCCATGGCCTGACGCCGCGGAGAGCGACGAACGCGACATTCGTAGAGGATAAACTCGTATCACAACATATCCCTGAAGAATTCATGGTACGGATTTGTAAAAGGAATAGAAAAATTAAACTGAAATTTAAACGAGAATCACGCAGAAGAGCATTCCCCTCCACACACAAAAAAAAACCCTAGTTTAACGACTAGGTGAAGCAACTATTTTCGAAGAAAAGGCGCTCTAGACTGAAAGTCACATTCAGAACTCAAATTTTCTTCACAAGTCCTTCACAATGCGAACAAATCTCGAACATCGAAATACAGTCGTAAAAAATCCATTAGAAAAGAAAAACAATACGAGATACAATTTCACCACGGCGGTTTCCGCATCCAGATCACATTTTTTTTCTCAATTGTCTTCCTACACATTAAACCCCGAAAGCGTATTTATACAAACATTCATTCTTGTACACAGATGCGCTCTCAATATCCAATTACAGCCATGGATGCCAAACTGGATTCATCTGTGACAGGTTTTCGATACTGACGGCAGCTGTCACCAGAGAAGACGCCTAAAAGACAAGAAAAAACACGAAAAACATTATTTCGCACGTAAACTTACGTTAAACGTAAAGATTTAATAAAATTCAACGGAAGGAATTTTATGTCACGCATACTTCGACATTACACTAGAAAATATAACATACCTTGCTGTCCATGCCTTCGAAAGTGGCAAGAGATCCCAAACGTGAGTACACGGCATTGTTTGCCTTCGTCAATAACGAAATTATTTCGTCACGATGAGCAGCCCAAGGCAAATCCCTGTCCTTGTCAGTAGATCCATCGGTCGGTTCCGGGGGATCCGGATGATTCTTGAAATGAAATTCGGCCACAATCAGAGACATGAAAATTACAAGCATTCTCCCAGTCTTCGGGACTTTTCCCACACTCACCCTCGTCACGAAGGCCAGGATATCATCACGCAAAATTGCCCCGATGATAGAAGACATGGCATGGTGTGGCTCGGCAATACTCCGAGCAGCAGCGATCATGCTGGCGACAAACGGTCCATGGATTCCGAATTCGGTGCAGAAATCCACAAACGAAGGAGTCAGGCGGAAAGGAACTGGATGTGTGCTCGAAAGCTCACCTGAAATAAAATAAATAAATTAAGCATCTTTCCAGCATCGACATATATAAATTGAATAATTCATAGAATTTTCACTCACCAGTGCTCTCGGAAATATCAAATTTAGGATTACTGCAGACCAACGTTCCAGAATCGCGATAGAAGTGGATATTTTCCGGACCCATACTCTTCAGGAAACAGACCCATTCGACCATATTCACCAAAGCAAGACTTTTTATGACCTGAAATAGGGATCCAGAATTCATGACACCAGTGAATTAGCTTGAAGTTTAAAAAAAATTTATAATTATGTAATCACCGTTTGTCGGAATGTCCAGTAATTCGAGGCATTAGGGTAAGTCTTCAAAGCCCATTTACGTAATACGTTTTTGGGCACATGATCCCTCTGAACGTCAATTAGAAGTTCCTTGAACGTTTCGTTTGTCACGTCTCTTCCTTCACTTTGTAAGAATCTGAGACGATCGTAATATTTGTCCACCGGTTCCATTTCGTCTTCTTTGGCCTCTGCACACCATCGCTTATATATGTCGTAGAGCGACACCGATGTGGGATTATCTTCAATGAACCGATAATTTGGCGAAACCGAAACAGCTTTCGGGACCGTGAAGGCTAAAAACCTCTTGGCAGTTTCCTGAAAAGTGTGGAGTCATTAGCCTAAAAAATAGTGCACTGATTCTGAAGAATTCTCAGCGGTAACGCAAGAGGAACAGGTTTCGAACAATTTCGGAAAAACGTGTGATAATTTCAGTTTGAATGGAAGAAGAGTCAGATATACTGTCCTTGACTTTTGAGAAGGCTCAATTGCCAATTTTTTATAAAACGGCAGTCGGGTCGCGTGCTGGGAAATAGTTCTGATATTTTAAAATCTTCTTTGAGCAAATTCCAGAAATAACCATGTTCTGAAAAAAAACGCTTTCAGATCCATGGTCTTTATGAAATACGTTGAATGCGAGGAATACCAAAAAAGGGCCATCAGTAAGAGAGAAGTTGAAGGTCAGGGCTGAAATTTAACAAAAGCTTGCGTGAAATTTTGACATCGACCCCACGGTGGTTTTGAGTATCACTCAGAAACATGGGGACCCGAAGAAACTCACTTCCAGCGAAAGTACGTGTACTGTAATGACAAAATGTACACTCACTGTGTGTTTGCTCATTGGATAATTAAAGAATCTCAGCAACTGCATTATTCGGTCTTCTTGTGGCGCACCTTCTCCGCCTGCGTCGTTGACGACAAGATACGGATAAACGCGCCCGTTGTGGCCGCGGATGAACAGTCGACGAGCAGAAATCCCGTTTCTATTCACGACTTCGACTCGCGGCAAAAATCGTGCGATTTTCACGACGTAATTCGACGGTTTCGGAATCAGCTGTTCTCCCGGCAACTCCATCTCAACCGTATTTAGATTACAGTTGCAGAGAAACTTGCACCTGTCGTCGATCAGCAAGGACCTGGTTCGGATACAAAAATAAACTTCTCCAATACTCGCTCACATTGAGAAAAAATATCGTAGTAAATGTTTAAAGCAGTACAAAAATCAGGGTGGTCTAGAATATTTTTCACTATTAAGTACTGTATTTTGAAAATTATGAACTACAGTAATTGAATACATCCTCCATGGAAAATTTCATCGCTTTTGAGTCGTGTTTCTTTCATATTTTCATCATGGTACGGTTTCTTCGGCTACTAGGAAAAGCAAAAGTGAACTTTGAAAAAAGAAAGGGTAAAGCACGGAGAAAAATGCATCCCAACTGAGATAAGAATAAAAATGCTAGAACGCCGCCTGAAATATTTTTTTAGGACCATACCTTTACTTTTGAATTTTTTTCTCTCTTGAATGATCGAAGAACGGAACAAAAACTTAGGCAGCATTAGGCCCTGATATTATCAAAAAAGCACTCACTTCGTGAAAGATTTGTTCAGTGCTTCAAATTTCACGATCCATTTCCTCATCTTGAGAATGGTTGGATAGAGTTTAGCATTGGTAGGATCAGCGAACTCCGGTTCAGCAAGCAGGTCGTCTTTCGTTTTCTTGAAGTGTATGTTAGAAACATGAGAGACGGCTGCTCGAACCGGGCTTTTCATCGTGTCGTCCTTGTTCGGCGACGCTCCAACACATGCCACATCTGAAGACTCACGAAGTGCGTCATCATTAACGGATATCGAATTATAAATACTGCGCAGAGCGAAAGTTAAAAAAGGAAAACTTGGACACAAAAAATTATTTCCGTCAAAGCAGACTTAGTCGCAGTATCAACAAGTCTACGACAAGCGGAAATGTTTGAAAAAGCACGAGAAGACTCAACGGCTACGAAAAAAAAAATATCAAGCATTGATTGATATCTCACCGATTGAAGCAGCTAAATTTTGTACAATTCGCTTCAGGTTTCCCTGAACTTCCAGAGGAAGAGCAGCTTCAAGAATATTCATTTTGTTGTCGAAAGCGTGGTGGTAACAACGCGTAAGAACAATCCGAAGCTGTCGGAGTGCTTCTTCGCCCAAACCATCCCTCGTTGAGGTTGTCTGAGAAAAAATTTCAAAATCAAATACTGTATACTGTCATATAACCGGAATGCTCTGAAAAGAGAAACGTACATCGATTGTCGAGTACAAATAGATATAAAAATGATGATACTCGTGGAATTTGGTTGAATCTACAAGAGAAATACGTTTCTCACAAGATCGCCAAATTAACAGACGATGACTTGATTGACTAAGTTCACGGGTAATTGAAAACAGATAATAGAGGTTTTACTCGATTTCAAAGCCCGGAAATACTTACAGTAAGCGGATTTCGACTTACTCGAATGTGCTCCACCAGCACTTCAAAAGCAGCTAGAATTGTGGGATGTAATTCCTTCTGTGAATGCATTATTCGAGAGCACCGCAACATCGCATTCGTGTTTTTGCTCAGAATTTGCTGCGGCTGTGGCGTGGCTGGTTGATGGCCTACTTCGCCACTTGTTTCCCCTGAAAAGAAATCGTTCATATCTTATTTCTGATCGGAGCTTTGAAAAAAAAGAGCAGCAATGGAATCATGAGTTGATCATGACATACCTTCAGAGTGAGCAGGAGATTTTGAAGCAAGTTCCGCTTCACGACGATTTTTGAACTCTATCTTCAAGGAGAGGAAAAATGTGCGAACTGGGAAGTATACTGCTTGCGGATAAACCCTTCCAATCTAAAAATGAAATAAAAACGCGCAGAAAATCCATGAATTAAAGGTCACTGATCGCATTATTTAAATATCATTCCCACTGAAATAATTTCGCTTACTCTGGCTAATGTTGACATGACGAACTTCCCGTCTTTTCTTCGCAACCAAGTGAGCAATTGCGGGATCCACGGTAACCAGGCCATCGGTGAAATCTCGCTCACCCACATTTCCATGTTCATTCCCAATTGCAAACTCTCATTATCATAACTGAGCAGCCACAGTACTTTGGACAACGGTCGACGGGCCTTTGGGTCGGCGATCTGAATAGCGGAATGCAGGTAGCAAACCATCGCCGAGGTACCGAACTCCATATTGGACGTGTCTTTCAAGAACATTTCTTCGTGAAACTGTCCCCAGATGAACCAATTTTTCGGAGAGTCATGTATTTGTACTGCAGTGGACATCTGCTTTCCAGCATCCTCTAGTTCCCCTGTGAGTAAAAATGAGCATGATCACCCAGAAAATAAACGATGCAAAAATCGATCCCACAAAATCACGCGGAAGTCAATATGGGAACAAAACAACACCTTCGCGGATTTTTTCCGCGAAAAATAATTCAATAAAACCTTCTTGAAAGGGCAATGCAAAAATCTCTGATCCGATCAACTGGGATAAATGAGAGCGTCGATTTCAAGAATTGTCTGAAGATCTGTTGACCGGATACGGGCGTAAACCCTCTCGGTGGACACAGGTTATTTTGCCCACGCCATCAGCCCTCACGATAAGATATTCCACAGAATTCACTTGCTCCACTATCCTGAAAGGCCCAATCCAAAATTCACCACTCGCTCCAGTCGGGCCGTTCGAGAATAAAAAAGGGCGATAAACGCAAATCACCAAAGATCCTTCAGGAAGAGCGCATAAGCAACGAAATTCTCTCATGAGATTAACCATATTTTCTGAACTACGCAAAACACAGACCGCTGGAAGGTGAAAATAAAAAATAGATAAAAAATGAACGAAAAACAATCGGAAAAATTCTGTATGCCAGAGGTTTCCAACCAGGGCTTTACGAGCACTCTGAGCTTCGACTGAAAAGCTTCACTTCAACATCCGAAAGAAAACCGAAGAATTGAATGAAATGAAGCAAAACGATCAATTGGAAGGATGCACTAAGCTCATTATGACCCAGCAGAAAAAAGCTGTGAATCCTGTCAGTAAGACGCGCTTGGAGCCTTTGGTTAAGGCTCCAAAATTAATTTGCGCGAAGGGTAAGGTAAAAAAAAATCGATTGCAATCCGCAAGTTGGAGAAGAAAAAAAAAAAGGTTGAGAACCTCTGTTATAAAGGATCAACGGCAACAAAACGAAAACAAGTATTCTTGAAATATATCTACAACACAAGAAGAACAATGTTTGGATTAAAAAACGGCATCTATGGAACATACCGAGGAGTTGATGAAATCGACCTCGTTCAGCTATCAGATCAGCCTTCATTGTTTTATCGTAATACTGCTGGCCTGCGTTCATCAGTGCCTCCAATCCCTTCAATCCATCAAAATTACGAATCAATCATCATAACACTCATTATTCAGGATTTTTTTCAACTTGACAAGCTACGAACCTCTTTCAAGTCATGATAATTTCCAGAAGCACCCCAGCTCAAATGGCACTTGTACAGTTGTTTTGCGCGGAGGTAACTGTCACTGATTGAAGGGGATGGCAAATTTGACATTTTCTCAATCCATTCCACGCACAAGTCAATCTGTTTGTGCTTCCTCGCCATCTTCGCAAATGTGAGCATTGCCTATGAAATACCAAGAATTTTAAAAATTCCGTAAGCCAGAATGATTCCATAATTCAGGACTGAAATGTCGCGATAACAGGAAATTTTCGTCGTAAAAAACAAAAAAATTACCATAGCAGCATTCCCAGTGCCTAGAGCGACACTTCCACCAACAGCACTATCAACGGGGTTCGGGGACCCTCCCGCGCTGGCATGCGACGAAGCATCGCACAGAAACTGGAAAGTGACGAGACGCAAACTAATCAGGTCAGACCAATGAGACAAAGCATCTGATCGGACAGGTAATCGATTTCGCCAAGTCTTCAAGATTGCCCTAATTTCATTTAACGCAGCCGACGTAGATAGCGGCGCGCCGTTCTGTCGTGCACCACCTTGCATCAAAACTTGGTATACCATAAAAGATTCTTGAAGCTCCGTGATCTGAAAGATACAGACATAATCACATGTTTGTTGGACTAGTTCGTCGCTCAAACCTCAATTTCCCTGATAATCGATTCGCGAACTGCCTCAAAATATTTTTCAACGAATCAAGTCAAACCGGTTCTCAAGAACCGCATTTTCCACAATAGAACAAGGATAACCCTGCATCATTTTTCCTGCTTATTCGCGCGAGGGATAATAATTGTTTACGTCCTACAGGATAAGCTGAAAAACTTGGAATCAAAAATTAAAAGGAACAATAATTCTGAGAATTTACATAAAAGCGAATACAGTACTTCGAATTATTTCAGCTGCCCATTTATAAATATCTACTGTGCTTTCTCAATCCCATAAATTTGAATTTAAAATTCAAATGGACAATCAAAAATGAAAAAATGTACTATGACAAGAGCTTATTTCTGGAATGCGTAGACTCAAGATACGTTTATAAATACGGTACAGCATTTAAGGGGAAACCGAACATTTTAAAAATGCTTACTTTTGAAGTTGGGCATACTTCCGGGGAACAGGATCACATGAAAAAAAATCTAAAAAGCTTCGCATTTTATTTTATTCCTACAACTATACACCGCAACCACGTTTCAGGCTTTCCTTTTCAATTTCAAGTGATGATATTCTTCAGGAATCGCATTACTTTCCACAGTTCCACGCCAGAAACTTTCCTCCTTTTCTTTGAAATAACTCACCAGTTGAGATGCTTGTAGAAGTAGAACGTGGGAATGAGAAACTATTGGAGGAAGCCGGCGCCATTCAGTGATAGCGGCTTCAGTTGCTCCTTGCACTAGTTTCTCCACGAGTGCTGGCTGTTTTTCCGTCGGATTGAACAAATGATAATAGGCTTCGTAAATTTTTGCCTGAAACGTAGTTCCAACAACAAGAAATTATGCAACTACGTCTCTTGATGAACGCGAGTGGAAAATTCACGAAATCGACGAATTTAGGCTTCCAATTGAACTGACGAAAATATTTCACCTTCCATTCCAACTTGGAGTTGTTTTTAGCTTCAATGCGCTTCATCGCCACTTTAGCCAAGTCCCAGTTCACATGCGAAGGGGTGCTTTTCCAAGCGCCTTCCATCGAAATCCATGGATCCACTTCGCATTCAATGTTCGAAGCAAACTCCACCAACATATCCCACTCATTCATCTCCCTCGAGACTCGGAACCATTCTTCTTCGATCAGCTTAAATTCCGCATTCATCGGAGGAGGAGCTGCACTGGTTGCAAAATCGGACTTCATCCGACACATCGCCAATTCTAATGCTCCTTCGGCGAGTTCATAGCAACCGTGCTGCGAGTAGGCCAAAGCCATTTTGGTTTCTGCATACTGCGCCTTTTGTTGCTGCCACAAACTTGCGAACATATCTTCCTCGCCCATTTCACGGTACAGAGCAGCCAACGACGTCAAGGAATCCTGCAGGAAGATGTTAAGAGCTGAATTTCACGAAGACCAAGGACATTGCATTATCTTCTCAATAAAAAATATAAGCGCACTCCAAAACTCAATTCAGAAAAAAAAATAAAGTTACGGTATAATTCATTTTCAAGAATAAAAAAGTCCACAGAGGAGAAAGCTTCCTTTTTTTCAGGAACTTAGTTGAGTTTTGACCAATACTGTAACTTGTAAGTGAAATTAGTCAACCAAGCATTGGTAGACCTTCGTGAAGTGGAAGAGCAATTTTCGATCTTCAAAAAATGATTAGCTGATAAAATATTTAGAATTATTCCTTAAAAATCATAACAGGTAAACCTGAAAATAAAATTATAACGGACCTGCAGTGGATGGCAATTCGGAATAGCCTCGACTTCTTCCGAGTCCCCCGACTCTTCATCAAAATCATAACAAGCGTCTCCTCGCACTTGATTGAGGCAAAATTTCTGGGTTTCTCGATCCGCGAATACTTCATTTTCCAAAAGTAACATTGAATCATGCCACATGTTGTGCGACTTTCCGAAGTAATACATGACGCCTGCAGGTACGGGAATACTCGGTTCACAACGGAGAACAGCAGACATGAAGCAGTTTAACGCAGACGGTTGGCAGCTTTTCTGGGCAATGTGGGCTCCACTAGATGCGAATGGAAGCAGTTCTCGACCGACGATGAGCTGCATTAATCGCATAAGAATAATAAGTCACGTGATCAATGAATTTCCGATTCGTTCCGATCTTAAATTCAAGTTTGATTCGATATTTTTCTTCAAGTTAATACAAATTCAAAGAGATTAAAAAATAGAAAACTTACTTTCTGATCATTATCCAACGCAGCCCAAATGCTAGGAAACATTGCTTTCCACATCTGGTCAGCAAGCGAGGTGTCAAATCGACATAGATCACACAAAGCACTGAGCCACAACCCTTTGCACATGACTTGATTCGTTTGAAAATCTCGTAGATCAGACAAAGCAGCAGGCATAAGGAACTTGATTTGGTCGCCTAGAAGCTTCTGGAAATTCTCCCGTGGTTCCAATGGTTGATCTGAAATCGGAAGGATTTCAGTCACTTGGCTTCGAACGAAAATAAAATTACGCGCTTTCAAGCCAAATCAGTTTTGAAATTTCCACCTGACATTTGGTATCCAACAATTTAGAACTCTACATTGATAAAAACGTCCCTTTTTCAGGAATTTAAAGAAAATATGCAAAAATAAAATGATATTACACCGAATAGAAATTTAATAAAATTTCTAATGGGACAATTTCGTCATCGCCACAAATGCGGTAACATGAATTCATCTTTTCAACAATTTTTTGTTTAATCAAACGCATTGTATCAATTCTTGCATTAACTTGAGAAGAGCTGAGAGCTTAATGGAAGCCCATCAAGATACTTTTTGCCTTTTTAAAATGCATAATTTGAATAAACTACTGTATTTCTGACCAAGTCAAAACGCACACTTCATAGCTGGAAGACAAAATCGTTCCAAAATTACAATAATGCAGTTGAATTCGTTCACTCACCTTCGAACCCACGCGTAAGGTCTTCAATGTCTGCTTGTAGATCCTAAAGAAATAAATTCAAAGAATAGAAAATGTACGCAAGCAAAAAATAATAATTTTGCAAACCTCAGGAGAGACGGATACGTCCAAGTCGTTAATTAAATCTAACGAAACGCTGAACTCCTCTCCGCTGCTCATAAACTGCGCCAAAGGAGACATGAACTGATTTTCTTTTCGCAGCTGGACAGTTGTGTCTATTGAAAATATAAAAGATCTTGAAGTCAACACTAGCCTATCTTGGGCCAGCTTGCAATCAAATCCTAACCAGGTGTCGCGGCCGTTAGCAGAAGGTCGATGCAAACTTTAATCCAAAAGTAGTCTCCGATTCCATCCCAGTTTTGCGATGTAAGGATGAACATCAACCGATCTAACAAAGTTTTTTTCACGCTGTTTTCGAAAGCCTGGTAAAACCGACGCCGAAGCTCTGCCTGGTTGCTCCTCAACCCACAGAGAAAACAGGGTTCAAGTCTGCTCGTTAGCTCTGTGCCATAAAACACATCGGATCTAAAAGGGATTAAAATACAAAATCAATCACTGTCCATGAATACAATATTCTGAACGCTAGAAACAGCCATTTTCACCTTAGCATAAAGGTTAAATATTTATCAGATAAATGAAACATGAACTTACTCATAGATCAAGAGGACAAGTTCCAAAAAATGTCCCTTCAAATCGTTATCCGAGGCAAACTTGCTCTCGATCACGAATAGTAATCGGGTGAGTACAACAGCCAATTCTCGCACCGTAGGGACCTCAACTGTTTCGAGATTTATTCTCATTTTCACCCAGTCCTCGGTCATCTGTCAGTGGGGGAAAAAATCGAGAAAAGTCAAAAATGACAAACGACAAAGATATCATTTCATACGAACCCTTATCAGGGCCTTGAAAATCTTTGCGTCCTTCGATTTATTGATCAACAGGTTCAACACTCCGCTGAAGAACACTTTCCTCATCTCGAAAGACAGCACATTCACTCGCGCCTTCACAAGATCGATGCCATGAACAATCATTTCCGAAATGAGCGCTAAAACATGCATAAAAACAGCCAAAATTGAATAGGTGATTAATAGGTTCAGGAAAAATGCACAGAACATCCCAAGGGTAATGATTGATGGGTTGTCCAACATCTGAGCAATTTTGGTGGAAAATGTGATACAGTATACGGTAACCAGATAACCCTGTACAGTATTGTATCTTAATTTTTCCCCTGTTCATATGCGGTCATATCGGAAATCAAGAATTTTAAACAAAAATGCACTCACCAATACCAGGCTCATTGGAATAATTTGTCTGAGGGTTCGGCGCCTGGACAGCTAAATGCTCCTGAACCAGTCTCTGAAGAACGCGCATAAACGTGGATATCAAGCGGTCGAGGTAGGCCGGATTTCCGGAGCACGCTGCTTTCAAAATCAGCACAGCACTCAGCAAAGTCGACGTTGCTTGCGGGGCATTCGACGTCTTATCGTGAGTGCTCAATCCTTCGTAAACAATCTGTTGGGCAGAAATAAACATCAACAAATCTTCTGAGCATTAATAAATGGTTTGCCCCAAGCCTCAAATTGGGATCAGCCGTTTTTGTGCGAAGCATTCCTTTTTTTCTAAAATTAAGACACCTATAATCAAAAGCCATTTTTTAAAGTGAGTTCATTTCAATCGTTGGTCATTTCTTTTAATTTCATATGCAGTAATTTGGATGACTGCTACAGACTTGAAAACCCTGATCTCTTTTCGGGGCTCAGGCAAATG
Organism: Notodromas monacha; assembly: GCA_905338405.1. Lineage (NCBI taxonomy): Eukaryota > Metazoa > Arthropoda > Ostracoda > Podocopida > Cyprididae > Notodromas > Notodromas monacha. Next base: position 77,609 of record CAJPEX010000522.1, read on the forward strand.
CTGCTCAGAATTTCAAGGAACCTTCTGAAATGGCTCATGGAAGATTCCTTTCCTATGAGAACTTCTTTTTGCTGTGAATTTAGTTTAATTCTTGAATTCTGATAGAGAAACCACGCTTCAAAAATCCTGGTTTTAAACGTCACACAGAGGCATTTCCGAATAAAAATATCCCAGACTTGCCTTGCCACCAGCAGCATACAGAGAATCGAGTTCTTCGTGCTTTGATGCCACGTTGGATGTCGAAGGTTCAGTTGGAAATGCGGTCATCAATTTTGTCATGAATGTGTGGACGGATCTGGCAACCTACAATGCATAGTTTTTAAATTTTACTTTCACTACAGTATTTGCAATCCATTCTCTCGGGTCCCACAAAAATTTTCGTTTCATGAAATCGGCGTTGTTTCCATTTCGGCAACAATAAAAATGATGAAACTGTATTAAATTAAAATGCAGGAAAGCTTGCGAGAGAGGTAGATCAAATCCGTGAAGTTGGAAATTTTCAACTAAAAAATTCAGCGAATAAGTAAATTTAAGTTTCGAACTACAGTATTAAGCTTGCCGGAACAGAGCTGAAAACGCAATTCCTCCGAGATACCCGGAAATATGAAGTAGCTTTTCGTATTAATTCATTCATGCTTCATCCTTCATTTTTTCCTTTTTGCTTTAACCGTATTCAAATTCAAAAACAGAGGTTCAGAACACAGTACAATATTTTATTTTGTTTTCGTTCAGCCCCTTTGGGACGCGAAGAACTTCAAGGAATAAAAGTTCCAATGAAATCTGGCTTCCAAGGAAATTAAAATTTACGCTCTTAAAACAAGAAAATTGCATACTGAATTTGAAAACAGAACGGCACCAGATATAAACAAAATACGAACCCTTTGATTTGACGACGCTAAACAAACCGCCAGACTTTTCTGCAATGGTCCCACGATTTGCAAGATCTTATCTGGACTTCCTTCCATCGGTCCACTGAACAAATAGGTTAACATATCCAAACCAACACAAACGGCATACACGATCATTTGGGGATTGCTAGTGAATCCTGCACCTGCACCTCCAGCGCTCTGCTGGTCAATATTTGCAACGGACGAAAAAATCTTTTCCATCCAATTGAGCTTCAATTCGGCAGCAGGCCACCAGCCGATCCCGATTTTAGCAAGATTGAGGCATCTTTTTGAAAGGATCTCCCCGGCTGCAACGTCAATTACCGAACAAGCCGATCGAAGCAGAAAATTGATCACTGCTTCTGCATGCTGTTTCTCTATTCCTTTGCCGGACAACGTCACGCCAAGTCCTTCTTCGACAATTTTCATATATTCTTCTTCACTCAAATTACCCAAGTCCTGGAATAAATGTAAAACCTTGTCAAAAGATTTTTTATCTGCAAAAAATTAGCGCTTAAACTAATTAGAAATACTGTACTGTACTACAGTACCGTGTTTACTCGATTACAGGATTACTTTTCCTTCGTGACGCGGCTGAAGAATTTGGGTGAAGCCTAATGTATTACGTAAAATATTCGAGGCTAGGCCTCAGTTCCTCTGACGTCTGGCAGATACTCGAGTAAAAATAGAGGGGAAGGCAGGAAATTTATAGAAAAAAGGGCAGAAAAAATCTCTACATAGTAAATGCACCAGGAAATCGTACGACAATGAATTCCTGAAGTTTTTGTCCGACTGTATCAATGCAGTACAGTTGAACCTCTCAAGTCGAGTTTTAATGGAGTTTCATGACAATTTCTCACTCACTTCAGGTAAGGGAAGTGTACCCTCTTCGCCACAGTTCGGGCTGTTCATTAGATGCCAACGAAGAATGACATCAGCGACATCAATTGACAGCCTCTTGCTTTCCATATTCGCATTTGGCCCAAGCCCAATTCTTGCTAATGACTGAACCATATGCGGAACAAACGGCTTCTCAACCAATGCATATACCTGAAATACATAAAATGCAAGAATGTATTGCAGCCTTCGCTAGGGGTATTCAATTTATTCACTTTATACTGCTTGACGATCAAGTACAGAATGTGTGACAACTGAGACAAGTTGTTCCATTCCTCCATCAGGATCTTCTTCGTCCAATGCGCGAGCATGGCATTATCATCCTCCATCCTATATGGCATCGCTGGAGTCAGAATTTGCAAGCATTTCTGCACCAGCGACCTTGCATCGCCTGCCGACGCCTTCAACAAACTATGGAATAACTGAAGCACCGTTTTCTTGTTCACGGCTTTCTTTCTTGCAACAGTGGCCAAGAATAAGTGGCCACAATATTTGACAGTCGGATCCTGCATATCACGACCCATTAGAGAAGGCCACGCAAACGTAATCAGACGACGCAGACGGTATCCGTGCTTCTTCCAACGGGGATCATGCATATGATCTGGGGCACTGTCCACCAGCAATGCGCTGAACTGCAAGAACATAATTTTCAAGCAGTCCACCTGAAAAAAAATAGCGATTGTAATGACACAGAACATTCGCAAGAGGAATTTCCATTTCAAATTTTTCTGTCACCATAAACTTCTTCCAAGCTGACATAGGTTGACTGAATATTAAACACAATACGCCCTCACCAACTTACAAAAATAAGAATTCAATAAAATCCCACTAGTCTTAAAACCAATTTAAAACATTCACTCGCGAAAGGCAGAATACGATACACTGCATGAAAGTTTCGCCTCTGCAGTATCATTAACCTGTGACAAAACAGAATGAATAAAATTTTTTTCAATACCCTACAGTTACGCGTAGAATAAATACGCAGGCACAATTTTGCTAAAGAATTCTAACCGAAATTCAGGGTTTGCTTTAACTAAAAATTTAAGTTCCGAAAGAAATATAAATTTCCGAAAATTCAGCTGGAATACCGAGGAAAATTTAAACCGAGGCGAGTGGTCAACGAATAACCACGTGTACGTTTCAAGTCCTTCATCGTTACATAATCTCTACAAAATATGGTGCGAAATTATTTGACCTTCAAACTTGGGTTCTCTTGCTGCAACACTCTATTGACATAAACCGCCAGAATATCATCTTCCGAGGTGGACTCCGGAGACGGCGGCTGTCCAACGAGCGCATCGGTTTGCCCCATAGAAAAGCAATGCGCAAAACATGGCATCAAAATCCGATAAATGATTGATGCTCGAGCTTCAGGCAAGTGCAGGAATGGATAATCCTTGCCAGCAGGGTCGGACAGATCCACCACACAATGCGCAGCTGCCGCGTTGAGTTCGACAAACTTGAAAAACGCGGCTCGGACCCACATCACAGGCATTTGACCAGCCACGTTTTCTTCCAAGTACTCCAAGAGGAAATGATAGTTGGCAGTTGAACGGACGAGGAATGCTTTCGTCAAGCCAAAAAGAAGCTCGATGGAGTCATAAGGATTACCGTCAACTGTGGACAAATTACCCGGAGATTATCATGTGATATTGTTTCCCAGCAAACGGGGAACCACGAAACTTGAAAAAAGCTACACGGGAAACTTGGAGAGCCCGCAAAATACCCAAAAGGGGAGGTCTAAAAGGTCGAAGAAAATGATACTGTACATGGTGTGATACTCGCCCAACGTTTATTTTTTTTAAACGAAAATTGATGAAATTTTACTCAACTCATCCGTAAACTAATCGGCAGTTTCCAGGTTACGTCAGAGCATTTGATCATTCAGAAGTATTCTTCAAGTGGCGTCGCAGGAGAAAAGCTATGATATGAGCTAGCACTTCGAATTCAGACGTGAGTATCACTAGATCAAAATTTTACTCCTATGCTCAACAGTCTACCTGGTAAATCGAAGTTCCTCCGTCGAAAATAACCAGAAACGAATAAAAATCAGGAGTTGAAGCCTCCGTTCAAATTTCACATTTTTGGAAAGGATTGAGCAATACACGCGGAAGCATGCGACAGAATTAATCATGTTGAGGACTGTTGAAGATACAACTGTTCAACTATGAAAAAAAAATTGGGAAATCAACGGTTACATTTCTTTGGCCTTTCGCATCTCACGAGACCTGATAAAAAACATGAATTACTTACAATATTTTAGCAAAACTCGAGCAAGCAATGGTCCTTCGGGCCAGTGTTCGGGATCTTCTCCTAATCCGATGTCATCAGCCTGTCTCGTATGGAATTCGTCAGACAACCAAATTTCTTGCAACGCAGCCACTAAATCGTGTTGTTGAACAATCCATAATTCATTCTCTTCCACGAGCGTCGCAACGATCCTCACAGCCATCGATTGTAGAAGTACACGGTCTCCGGGATTCTTAAAAAAAAATCAAATATATTACGAACTCTGAGAATCAATTATCAAATAAATGAAATAAATCTCCACCTGGACATTAGCTTGGGCAGGACTGCGTCCACTCAGGGGCTGATGCTGGCCCTGGGCAATTGAGATCAGCTTTAAAACGAACATCGGGGATTCGAGAATTTCTCTGAAGATGTGGCCTTTGGGTGATTTCAAAATATAGAAGAACCAGCGACAACAGGAGTCATCCTTCAGGAAATTGTCACACAAGAACAAGCTGACTGTATGCATCGGGAATCTAAGCATGACTTTGAGCAAGGCGGGCCGGAAAGGCGACCCCACTTCGACGCAAAGAGCCCTCTCAGTTTGCTGCACTAATTTGAAAGCTGGTTCCACGAATTTCTCATTGATATGAACCAGATATTCGTAAAGTTCCAATATGGCAACGCACAGCTGCCATTCCGCACCTGACCTTACAGCTGCAGAAAAATATTCAATTATTAAAATCCGGGTCAACTTGAAAAGTCGAATACAACAAATGACGTCTTCACTTACACACGCCACCCTTCTGCGCAATAATTGATATTTCCAGCCACTTTTTAAGGTTCTGCAGCATTTGCTCTCCCAGACGACGAGAATTATCCGGAACCCAATCTTGGACATACGATGGGAAAAGACGACAGGCGTATTTCAGGTTTTCCACGCACGCCACTGACAGGTGCATTTGATCATGCACAGCTGATACCAATTTTTTCGTTACAGCTGAAATCTGCATTAAAAAGTTTCAAAATTAAAACATGATCACCCCCACTACTTCAAACTCTAGACGAAACTCATCAATCGAACTCACCCAAGCTTCATTCGGTGCCACGTGTGATACAATCGTTTCCAGAGCCTCAAGAGCTGCTTCGCGCAGATTTTCCGGTGTATTCTGTGCCGTAAGCATCTGGTAAAACGTTGGGATGAGCCTTGAACGCGTGAGTTCAACATCTACGTAATAAAGCGCTGCCAGTGTTTTCACTGCGGGAACGCGAACAGCAAGCAAAGATCCAGCATTCTTATAGCATGGCGACTTCATCAGCTGCGCTTCATCCTTCTCGCACAAATCCAAAAGCTCTTCCAAAAAGTATGCATGCTCTGTCTTATCTGTGGGCGATTCAAAAATAAAATTTCAGAATAAAACTTTTAAAATATTTAAATCAGGATATGGAATCTCAGCTTAGCTTAATGATTTAGGCGACACGTGCCTTACCTGAAAATAAGGTTGGTCCTGCTAAGAAAAAAATATGTTCGCCGTAATCTATGGTAACAATGTACAGCCGCACACACATCGTAGATGCCTCAAAAAAGGAACCACACGAAAGAAGTTTTCTAGGATTGACTTCTCACCGTAAGAAATGACGGGGGGCGTCAGTTTGGCACAGAACAGATTTGCTTCCAAAATTCCGGTTTGGCCTGCTGGATCGAATTGCCGGAGTACACTTTTTTTTGGTGGCACTTGATCAGCCAGGGATTTCCGATGTCGCGCAATTATATTTCTGACTGCTTCGCCACGAATTTCTGCCAACTTTTCCACCATCTTCATTGCCTGTTCGGATCGTAAACGAGACATTGTTAACAAAACGCATTCAAGCAATAATCAAAATCTACTTACTGTCGTTCTGACGATAACGTTGGATGAAATGAAGTTCTTCACGAGTTCGGCATAGACATCCGAAATAGCCTTTTCACGAAGAACTCGTAGGGCAGAGAGCGAAATTTCATCGACAGTGCTTTCCTGTGCGCGAGCAACGTCTTCCATTTCACCGGGAAGAGGTGTTGCTGCTTTCGTCAACATCTCATCCAAAACTTCTTTGCCAATATCCAAGGCACCACTAGATACCTATCGAAAAATGTGTGAAAAAATAATACTTCTTTAAAATGCGAATAAATCTCCGCGATGCACTGGCAATTAAAATTTCGTATTGTCGGATAAAATTCACGTGAAAATATCGTGCATTTACGGTATTCTCAGCGATCGTTTGACGTTCCTTGCCTAATTATAAATGCAATGATGAATGCTTTGAGGAAAAAAATTTTCGAAGGACCTTGTAGAGCACTTTATAACAAAACTGTATTTTCTATTTTAAAGTCAGAAAATATTCTGGGGATAATACGAAGTTTCGGATGATGGATTTGGGCAAGTCACACCATTTAGTGTTTCTGGTCACTTTAACTCGAACAATAAAATCATTTCAATTAAAGCCATAGCAAAAACATGACTGAAACTTTGAATGCAATTGATCTAGAAATGAAATACTCGATAAGGAAAAAAATAGAATGATCCACATACCTCTCCAGATAGGTCGAACAGCACGAATGTCAAGGCACCCAAGAACTGTTTCAAGTGTCGTAGAGTCCAACTCAGCGGAAGTCTACGGAACAAATACCTTATCCCGTAACAACCGCCAACTTTTGCGTACCACGCTCTCTCGTAGCATAAATAGCACTGAGCTTCCGCAAAATATGCCACAAACGGTAACTTGACAACCTGAAAAATTACCATAAATTTCTGTTTCATTCAGCAATCCTCAGGAGTGTCCAAAAAAGTTACAGCATTCTCGTTCATCTCGAGTTTCACGCATACGAAAGTCAAGACAATTTATGGCATGAAAACTAAAATGATAACCTCTTCTTAGTACAGAAAAAAAAATCGCTACATAGCATCATTTTGTACATACTGCACAATATACTATAAAATAAATTGAACATGGTTGAATCAAAATTCGGAGAGCTTACCCTTAAAGGAGATCCCAAGAGCATGGTCGAAGTGTTGAACACCAAATCCAACACGAATCTGGCGGGCCTCCGCAACTCCTCGTCATCCGCAGCCATGACTTCTGAGATTACGTCGAATAGAACCATGGGGTCAGTTCCATCCGGCATGATTTCACTCGTGCCTCTAAGGTGATTTGTAATCGTAACCAATGTCAAATGTACTCCAATTCCTTTCAAAACCGGCAGAGCAGAGGGTGCGATCTTCTTATTCGCAGCAGCAGCCAAGCAACACGCAATGGCTAAATGGTGTGCGCGATACGTAGAGGGGATTGCCATCGAACCGGGCCATCTTGAATCACCTCCTTCACCTCGAGGCCGCGGAGTTAACATGGAAAATGAGCGACACGGCCTGGTTTCCGGAATCGGCAAATTCCTAAAAAGCCTGGCAGTAAAATAAAATTGTCATGCCACCTCCGTACGACAACTTCAAGAAAGTCTTACAAATGAATTACTTGAAATAAAAAGAAATTAAACGTATTTTGATCGTGACTGGACAGTTGGGCGTATCCCAGAACAACGTAGGAAAAAAAACGCACGTATGCAGAAGTATTTCCGAAAAAGTTTGAAAACATATATCGGACAATTTCACAGATTCGTCAAGATCAGTTGGTCATAGCAATTTTTATAATTTGAGGTGATCAAATCATTGACGAATAATTCAGCGCCTCATCACCTTCAATATTTTATACGTTCAGAGACTTGTGCATTGAATTATTTTCAATTACCACTCAATTTTAAAGACACCGCTGTTCTGGCACGCGCTCTTTCGGGATGCGCCGTTTTAGACACGCTCATCTGTCTTCGGTACCCATGCTAAATTCAAAGTTCTTCTCGAGTATCCACTCCGATAAAAGATACTCACTCTGTAATCGAACCACGACTGAGAATAATGTTCACAGCGATGAGGCCCTCAGTTGCATCGAAAGACCCAAGAAGAAAGCCTCTCGCAAGCTCCCAACTTTGAGTTTTGCAGTGCTCGTCCACCGAGGCAGATCTTAGAACGTTGTAAGCGGTCTCCAGAGCCTGAAAAAAATAACTTTCAACACAAAAACACATAAATCGTTAAGTAAATTGACTAACCCGTTCCACTGGTAAAGAAACTTTTCGCTGATAGCCGGGATATTCGATATCGATGAACGGCCCGGAGAATGGATCCTTTTCACAGTGTTCCACTCGTTGCGGCTCGACAAGGATTTTTCGATTTCCACCGCCAAATTTTCCTAGAACCCGAAATGCGGATTTCGCAGTTCCATTTTGAGTACTTTGCAACGTTTTCCATAAAGACTGCATCAGCTGTGCTCTCACAGGCTGAATGTGTTCATACAAAAAATCCGGCTGTAGATTGTCAACACACAGCTCCAAAGTCCGCAGTCCCTTCAAGGAAATAATCCCAAAATTAATTTTATATCATAAAATATTCACGAAGGACTGGAAAATACGGTACTTACTTGTTCGACCAAAGGTTGAGAGGAATTCAACGCGGAAACAAGCGGATCCATAAGCATGGGCAAGTACGGCAACAGTGATGAAAGCCGTACTGGAACACTCAAACACAGCTCAACGAACAGATCGTGCATGTAGAGCTTGTGGCAGCCACTTTGCAACCCATTCAAACCTGAAGGAGAATTAAAAAAAAATAATATTGAGCAACTGGTCGCGAAGTATTGTACGTGGTTACCTTTAATCTGATTCACAAATAAAATTTTATCTCGGCGCAATAACTAAAAAAAATCCAAAAACTATTTTAACATTGCGCATCGTATTCAGTTCGCTGAAGTACCCTATTTTCGCAATAAATACGCGAAGAACTGAAAATTGACTAATTCCTTTTGAGAGGAACTTCACAGTGAACACTTTCGACTTACCTTGCAAAAGCGACGGTAACAAGGGAAGAAACTCCTGATTCAATAGATCGTGCGATCCAGCGCCGATCGAACGGAACAGGGCTCTCAGCAGAAGGAAAAAGTTGTAGGGTTCTTTCGCAGTCAGAGCAAGCTCCAATGTACTGAGACCAAAAATATACAGTTTCGCATCATCACATCCTTGAAGTACCGAGGCGAATCAACTCCTCACTTTTTCACAATTCTATGCAGATGCGGCTGCAACATCTGCTCTATCACAGCAGGATGAAAAGATGCCGAACCAAACACCAATTTGAACAACCGAAGGTACAACGTGGCTCGTTCCACTGGATCCTGTCGTCGTCCAGATCCGGTGAGCTTTTCGTCGTTTTTGCTCGAGGCTTCACAGCCCAAGCGGTTCATACGTTCAATCAAAAAGTTCAGCAAAACTGACGCAAAAACAGGGGACGTATGCTGGGTAAGTAGAAAAGTATGCCCAACCATCTGCAAGCCCGGATTCGCACCGAATCGCTCCACCATGTCTTCAATAGTAGCTTCCATAACTTCTTTGTAAGTACTCGCATTCATCACAGTGAACTGGAAGGGAAAAATAAGTGAAGTACTGTACATTCAATGAACTTCACAAAGCTAGCACAAATTTCATCAGTTAACAATCGACCCCCGTCATTTGAATGTTGCGATCCATCAACGATTCGTTCAAAAAATGCAAATCGAGACAAAAATTAATCCGGTTTACGCTTTTGAATGAAGTGATCGAAAAATGTCCATTATTAGCTCATGCCTATTATACATTACACAAGTTCAAATCACGACGCCTAGAATTGAAACAAAGTTGTCCATTGTCTTGTTGCAGTATTTTTGGCGACAAACTTAGCCGGAAGTTTGGAAATACTGTACATTCATTTGAATTTTCTGACATGATGGGCAAGGTTTCTGTTCATGATATTTCTTTCACTCAGAATTATCGTTTAGGAATCACACTATGACATACCATGTTCGTGAAATATTCCAAAATTTCTTTCTCATCCTTGGTGCGAACAACAGGAGAACTTCCGACTTGCTGCTGCCCACCTTGCCCTCGTGCAGACCCAACTGCATTCGGGCCAGATAATAAAAACACATCCAACGCCATTAGTCCCCATTTCACTGCCTTTATGAGGACCAGCGTTTCTTTCGTTGAGAACTGCTTGTTTAAAACCACAGTTCCATCTGCGGGCATCTGAAAGAGAGAGAATAAAGTTTTGTAACAAACCTCTCACCAATTTCAGTTGAATACTTCTTCGGGACTTACTGGAAATCCACACAGTCCCCAAGTAGCACTTTTATTAGTTGCAATGAGTGTTCTAATGAGACCTCTAGTATCCCCAACAGTGAGTCCATTCGGCGTATTGTTCGTACCGAGTGCGAGTGTTTGATACTCGTGCGCAGCATTAGACAAACCGCTTTTGAGCTCGTCTGACTTCCTGATGAAATAAATGAAAAACCGAATCTTGATTTTTTCCGGCACGTTCAATGAAAATCGGCTTCAGCAAATTCAAACATAGAAACTCTGGAAAATAACTTATATAATATTCGCTTATAAAGGGTAATGATTTACCCACTATAAGATTTACCCCCTATAAATCTACACTTACATGCATGAAAATATAGTGCATAAAAATCAGAAAGACACGTACTCTCTGGCAAGCAAAATCGGCAAATGCACTTCCGATAGGGTTCTGCATTTGACAACGCTTGCGTGCATGATAAACAGCAACAGCTTCCGACAAGGAATGGGCTCCGATTCCGCCTTCATCCTGATCGGGTCGATCAAGTTCAGCAACAATTTAGCAGACATCATCTGAACCCCTGTGGCGAGCGTGTCGTCATGCAAATTACGACAAAAAAGCTGCACTGCTTTTGTGATCAGGTCTGTGCTCAACTTCGTTCGCACATGATGAACTAGATCAGCAAGCGTGGAATATGCTAATGGTCTCATTGCTTCCCGAGAAGTCCAGCCATCCCCGGAGATGGCGAAATCAGAAAATAGTCTGTGAAGCACTGCCACAAATTCTGCAATGAAAACGGCAAATCAAGTTACGTATATTCAGTGTAACGATTGAAAAAGGGGGAACTCACTGTAGCGAACATCCGTGGTGACTAAGTGCTTCATGTTGACGATCAACTCCTTGCGAAGACTTGTGAGATGTCGAGGGCAAACTTCAAGCAGCGTCATCAACGCTTCAACAATTTCATCTGAATGCTTCATGATCAAATTTGAATACATCCTTCCGATATAGCACAAGAAAGTCAGACTTTTCACTTGCGCATGGATAATCTCCGTCCACAAGTCATGATTGAAGTCCGGTCTTTCCCTGATTTGGAATAAAGATTTTGAAAAACTCATTCAAAAGAATTTTTACAGATGGGAATCGTCTGAAAACATCAACCTACACAATTTAATTACAATAAAAAATCACTGACAGGCTGATCTTATTCGAAGTAGAAACAATCAAAAAAATTTAAAACATTAAAATCTAAGAACTTCCAATCATTTACCAAATGATGAAATCTCATCTTCAACCTTGCAAGCTGCGTAGGAAAAACACGTTCCGATTCAATTTACATGGATTACTTGAAAATAATAGCTACTGTCCGAATATTCATACTGTACAATATATCATTACCTTTGTTGCTTCGTCGGAAACGTCACAACCGCTTTGATGACTTCAGGAATGATAAAATTTCCTTCTTGAGTTATGAGGTTTCGGTGCATCTGGTAAATTAGTATTAAAAACAAGGGAATCTCCGACAAAACCTTCAAACTTTGGCTGCATTTAGGAAGACAAGTAAGGATAACTGGCTTTCCCCCTTCACTGCTAGATTTCACAGTCACTGTTGTGGCGACGTAAATGTTATCCACAGACACTTCCCCGATGGCTGAAACCGTGAGAGTCGGTTTTGCGAAGTACATGTCCGGGATGCAAGACGTTGCGGTTTGATACATCGAACGAAGAATATTCGACAAAGGCATGGATTCTGGACTTTGCGGTAGACGGTATTGCCTTGTCATTTCAAACGCGATCTTCAATGCCAAGACCCCGTTCTCCTCATTGTCGGTGTTCAACAGTCTCAACAACACGCCAAGAACGTTTTTGGAGTACGGGCGAAGGTTATCGGTGAGAGGTAGTTTCTGGAGCATTTCCAACATGATTTTTCTTGTTTTCTGCACGAAACGAAATATTTTTCCCGTGAATAGAAATTTGTAAGTTTAATCCAAATCATCACACACCTGTATTTCAGACTCAGCAAAAATCTGGGGTTCTGTTTCAACCAGAATCTTCAAACTGGCGCGCATCAAAAGGTTCAGAAGTTTTGGGTTGGGAGGTCCTCCTCCCAGCTGCTGTGGACTGAACAGAATGTCGGAAAAACTCTATTTCAACGTTTGTATCATCGCTCGTGTTGAATAAACCGCTTAATACTCACTTCGAAGTGCTCACTCAACTTTAGAGCAGCTTCGGCAGCAACCTTCTCCGTAGGATTTCCACTCAACGTAACCAAACATTGCTGAATGACGTTCGTAGCTGTTTGTGGGTCTACAGGGAGTCCACATAATAGGCTAGGACCTCCAGGGCCCGGAATCAGCCCTGGATTTCCAGACATTTTTCTTCACACCAAAACTGCTCAACGTAAAAGTACTTCTGCTTCAACGATTGATCTACGAACAGTCACTGTCCAGATAATAGCCAGTCAAAAATCAACACAACTGTAACACCGGATTTTTCTAGACGGACACATGAAGCAACTGAGCTAAACGCCAGCTGGTTGGAACTCTTAAAAATATCCTTTAAACATTATACATTTTCATTCCCGACAGCCGCGCGATGAATGTCCGTAAAACGAAAGCACAAAAGTTGAAAACGATCGTATGTCTCTGGAAGTTATATTCTGGGAACTCAATAGGGGCAGCACAGAACTATGCCCCTCAAATTTCCACTGAGGCTAAAAGTGTACTTCCGTCGCTCACCCCGTGCGAATCGCGCACCCACACCGGCACGACAGCCCGGGAGGCATCCTTGACAGCTAGACCGAGTGAAAGTTTCTCAATGTCATGGAGCTCTTCCTATTAGCAGTGTACCGTGCTACTGAGCCTCGGTATGGTGTTGCTGTATGAGCAGTATGACACACCACGGCTGCGCTTGCCTCACTCATACTGTAACACTGTAGTCTCCAACTCTACAATAACGTCAAAATCTTCACTTCCTTCAAGTCTATGTACTCTAAAACACAAAGAATGAATTCTCATGGAGGATCCACCGAACGAAGAATCAATCATCTATGCTGGTGCGCCCTCGATGAGAAAAAATACTTTTTTTTAAGAATACTGTATCATGAAAGAATACGCAAACTGAAACCAGGATAAATAAGTCATTTCTTTTATTTTCCTATACTGTATTTTAAAAAAGAAATTACTTATTTTAAACCTGAATGTGAAGTTTGTTGTGCGGTTTTAATTCGTGCAAAACTACACGAACTTGATTAAGACATCCCGTTATTCATCCAAAATCTATCCCAAGAGCTTTTTTCTTGGAATAACTTTCCAGAAAGATCAATAAAAGAGAGGATTTTTACAGTTCAAATAAGAAGGCGCGTTTTTGTGCGGATAAATGAAGGACGATATAAGAAAAGGGACACGAACAATAGGAACACTTACCATCATATTCGCCTCCAGTCTATATTTCAGGCAATTTAAGAATTTCAACTTATTGTGACACACACTTTCATTTCTGTCATGAGGATATTTACAAAATGATCAAATAAAGTATGCGAACATGCACTTGGTGAGTTGTGGTTTTTGTCTTTACAATATTTGATTCTATATACATTCTGTATTGTACAGCTCCGGTTTTCATTGCCTGTGGTAAAATGTTTTTTTACTCAAAATTGCGTCCATTACAGGCACCATCAGTACTTATTTTTTCCATTTATGTTTTTCCTGCATATTAACGTATACTGTTTGGCCGTTTGTTTCAAAGGAGAAATATTTTAAACGATCTAGTTTTTTTTCTAAGAGAATAATTTATCCTTCATTTCAATAAATTCCTGCCACAAAAAAATTGAAAAATTGTGAATGATAAACACATTTATCATTCACAAGATCACTTCTACTGTTTCCCCAACAAGTTTAATATATGTGGTGCATCCTCTTGATTCACAATTTCATAACACGCATTTTGACAAATTCATATACTGTACTGTATACAGTACATATTTTCCATTCATCCCATTTTTTTCCAGTAGGTACCCTTATTACAGTACATGCATAATATGACCTACCAAACTTCGTGGTGTTGAACTTGACAGAATAATACTTATTAAATCACTGAGATTTCAACAGCAGTTTTATTACATTTTCTAGGATCACTAAGGAATTAAATAAAAAATATGCTGCAGTATGAAGTCTTAATTATACCGTACATCTCGAGATTAGAACAATATTACGGTCATTGGTGCCTCTTGATAGTAACCTACAACTACAAGTGATATGCAGATAAGTTTTTTTTTATGTGGCACACATTCGTGTCTTTCCATGTTAAGGTGACTTTGATAAAGAGATACTTTGGCGCAAGCTTTTTCAAAAAAGTAAACCCATAACTTATTTGCGTCTCCAGCATAGAACATGCATACTCACGAGTAATATACATACTGTACTACGAATATAAGCAGAACTAAATTTCTTTCACTAGTCCGCACAAATGATCGAGGATAAAATTCGCAGGATTGACTTATCGGGTTATTGAAGTATTTCCTAATTCCCCGGCAGACAGAATAGCCATAATACCATAGAATATGTCATACATAGACTATCAATCATGAGGAGTTTCCATTCCAGGACAGAAATTCTTCAAAAACAATTACTGTATATTCAGCCAGGTGACTCGCCATGGCGAAATTCCAAAAAGGAATCCCTTGTAAATTGCGCAAGATTTTGATTTCGATATGGGTTCTTCTGGTCGAGTTGTAACAATCACGACCGAATTTCGATATAAGAAAGTACCCATCGAAGCCACTGCTGTGCACGTTGTTCATCTGTGAATACATCTTTTGTTCTCAGTTATTGTGAAACGAAGGAAACACTGAGTTATTATACAAAAGATTTAACCACGTACGAGCACGAGTTTTCAGCCACTAAAAGAAAGTAGTGAGAAAAGTCCGTAGAAATATTTTAATTCAGGCTTGATTCAATTATCATTTTCACTGGCTTTAAGAAAAGGAGGAGACGAAATGAGAATCATGTTGAGAAGAAAATTGAGTGTTAACTTATTTCAGCGATTACACAACATTTGTATGTGCTTGAGCAGGTCAGACGGAATCCAATTTAAAATCCATTTTAATGTGATTGTGTGATACGTATACTGTAATTTTTTACTATAGTTTTCCGGCAATATGATGAGATAATTCTTCATTTCCATTTGAACTCATTCTAATCGCGACTTTTTTGCGCAAAAATTCATTTTTCATTTCACTATATGCATATGGTATGCATAGGTTAGCCTTCATTTTAAGAAAACAAATAGACTGAAGAAATCAGACGATACACCTTAAATTTATTAGTAATATGAATGTTCAAAGGCAGGGCCGGCCTAAGGCGGGTGCAGCGGGTTCACTGCACACGGGCGCCTGGCTAGGGGGGGCGCAAAAATCAGTGCCAGAGTTGGCGCAAAAATCAGACCTGACCCAGGCAGTAAGGAGGGGGTGTGCGAGCATGATGAGGCGCCAGGAACCTCATCATTGATTGACTCATTGATGGGGCGCCTCATCATGCCAGCAAAATTATTTACTTTCAAAACTTCAAGATTGACAAAAGTAAACAGCAAGACACAGGAAGCATCAAAAACTTCAAATCCCTGAGTTCCCTGCCCCCTCCCCAATTCTGATGCTTCCTGTTCAGGCTGTGATGTTTTTGACTGCACGTTAATAGGCCAATCATATGCCTCAAAAATTGAACCACTGCTGTGTCCCAAGGAATCCAGGAGAAAGTAAAAAAAAAAAAAACCTCTTCATCCAGTCAGTCTTTACCTCTTTACTAGTCAGTCTTCTTGAGAGCTTCAACCCTGTGTGGAGAACCCCCTTTTTGAAAAAAAAAATGGGGAGAATTTCCCCTGTTTCATAGAGGAAGAAAAAATGGGAACACTTAAGAAAATACCTTTTTTATAAAAAAAAGGGAGAATTCATCCTGTGGGATGAAAATTCAGAAACACTGACATTCTGAAACTGCACAACCCCTGCAATTTATGCACTCTCAATACATTAAACAATTAAGCATTTATTAGTCATTCTATTACAAAATCAAAAAAGTTATAATTTTTGGTGGCAAATTCTCTAATTTGATAGATTTTTAACACAAAACATGAAAATTCAAAAAATTCTCTGCAACTGGAATATGACATTCTGAAACTGCACAACCCCTGCACTTTATGCACTCTCAATACATTAAACAATTAAGCATTTATTAGTCATACTATTACAAAATCAAAAAAGTTCTAATTTTTGATGGCAAATTCTCTAATTTCATAGATTTTTCAACACAAAACATGAAAATTCAGAAAATTCTCTGCAACTGGAATCCCTTTGAAAATTCAAAGGTTGGTGAAAGAGAAAATTTCCCCTAGTTTAAATATGTAATGGGGTTAGATGTGCAGAGCAGTTTTAAAATTTGTCATTCTTAAAAATATATAGCTAATTGCAGAATTGAGCAAGAAACAAGAATTTTTTCAGATTTTGTAATCAAGAGACTAATCAGCATGGTTCATTCTTTCATGTATTGACAGTGCATAATGCGCACAGTTATTAAAATAAGCCCAGTTATAAAAGAGCACATTGTTAAAAGAAGCACAATTATCAGACCAACAATAACAAAATTTACAAAGTTCTAGTTTTTTGCTTATACATTTTTAATTTACTAGATTTTTCAACAAAAAGCACAAAATTCAGAAGAAATCTCTGCACCTCTAATTACTTTAAATATTCAAAGTTTGGTAAAGAAGGAAATTTTTTATAAATTTTCAGATCTGAAAACATGTTGTTTTGGAAGAATTCATTTAGAAAAGGTTTTACATTCTCATTTTCACCTTTGTCTACTTGGATTATCTTATGGTTCAAAAAATGGGAAGTGCAGAGAACTTCATGATGCTTTCAATGTAGTTGAAAATTTGCATTTCAGTGCATAATTACATTTTTGGCAAATTTTAAAAGATGAAAAATTGCGAAGAAAAACTGAAACAAGAATTCAGACTTTTTAGTCTAGCCCATTCTAATTTATTTGCTTTTGATGAAACTTGAAAATTATTTACAGAGTGTCATGCACAGTGATGTTTTACAAGCATCCTTCTTTTTGTTGAAAAGTTTTACAAATTGAAACAGCTAAAATTCAAAAAAGTAAAAACATTTTTGGTGATTTTTGTACAATTTTCAGAAATTTTTTCACATGTTTGGTTGTAATTCTGTCAAATGTTCAGATTTTGCATGTTTAAGAAAGGAAATGTAGAAAACATCTTTGTGCATGCAAAGCTGTAGAGTGTAGACAATTTTAAAATTGGTTGAAAATTAAATTTTCAACAATTTTTTAAAGTCAGCAAATAATGGACCACAGTCCATAAGCCAGTTTATAGTTCATAAGCAGATGCAACTTCCCCAAAACAGAGCCAGTCCATAAACTGAAAATTGGTTACCCAGAATGTCCATAAACTGGGGTTTGACTGTATATTGTCTGATTGCAGTTTTTCATATATAGGGGCGCCAAGTGAGGGTTTGCACACGCGCGCCATGCAGGCTTGGGCCGGCCCTGCCCACAATCCACAAAATTTTGGCTGGAACTCCATCTAGAATATTTTAAAGTGTGGTATAAATTGAAAGATAATACAATAATTTCTTGTATATTCTGTGTTCATTAAAATTTTGTTTGAAAATTTCAAATGTTTGATGCTACCTCGGAATTTGCTCGCTTGAAATTAAAAGTTTAACATACATCTGGAGGAGCTTGGAAGAAACGCAACCTTTCTTATGACCATGGGGAAATAATTGGGTAATACAGCTTGTTTTTCTTTATTCAAAAGCCCTGCTTAGAAATTTTTTCAGCTATATTTTCCCGGTTTTTCAATTAATACTCTATAGAACCCACCATCAAGGGCGGGACATGTATTTGATTGGGGACATTTTTACCTCTACACAGTATAAATGGTTGAAAGTTCATGATGAGATTTATTTTTCTTGGTTAGAATCCTGTGAAAATTTCGTCGCATTCTTCTGTGATTTTTTTTATAGTACATGTGTGGGGGTCAAGGATGTCATGGCGGCGTTTTCGTGCATGAGAATCGCTGGGGCCATGATGGACCGCGTCTTGATGGATGGTGGGGCACTAAGGACAAAGAGCGTTTCTAAATTACTGTATATATGTTTAAATAATCTAACAGGGGCGCAGCAAAAAGAAACCTGCAAAAGGTTGAATTTTCAAATTGAAAAAAATTTCAAGAATAATTGGGCAACTTCAACGAAGAAAAAATGGTATACATCATGAGTTAGGTTTGTTTTTTAAACATTAAAACTCAAGATATATTTCAATTTGTTTACTTCACTCTCCAAAACTAACAATAATGCAAGCAGATCATTCATGAATGTAGGAATCAAGTTTTCGTTTGAAACGGGATTTGAATTATTTCTTCAATCAGTGGTTGAACTTGTGCTTCGATTTTTGCTTGAATTTTTAAACAAACGTGATGTCTCTTTGATCAAACTCAAAAAGAGGATCTGTTTGATATATGTATGTCAGGTTTCCCAAGTTGGAAACGTATTTGGGTACCTTACGTATATAAACAGGGAGATGGCCAACTTGAAACTTCTCCGCCCCCAAAAATATACTGAACTTCCTCATACATTTTATTTTTCAGTTTGAGTTGATAAATGCTATACTCAAATGAAGGAATTCTCCTCTTAAGAAGGAAAGAGTTTTAAAATACCGGTACTCCAATGGCATTTTAAATTGGATTTCTTGACGCATAAAATTATCGAATTAAATTTTGTGATGCTATACAGCAGCACGTACGTTCCCAAGTTCTGGAGAGCGTGATAATTTTATTCGTAAACATTTTGAATCCCACTTTTCCAATTTTTTGATGTTTTGTGTCTGTGTGTGTGTCCGTTTCCAAATTTAAACTACCCTTCCAACTAT